>CM065917.1:35850295-36064525 GCA_033439105.1 Magallana nippona | reverse complement strand
ATACAAGTAAACGATATGATAGGATCCATACACCAATTAAATTGTTTTGTCTCCACAACGAATATTAACTTCTATCATAAGTTAAAGAAAATTAAGTGGAAAAGAAATGAAGATAATGCATAAACTACACGAAATTATTTACATACGAGTTGAAGTTTATGTATTCCGATTCCCTTACGTACGATTTAATTGTGCGATATACAGGTTAAATTTGTTACCTTGTTCCAAAACATTTCGATTTTACACATCCCATAATTCCATAATGTACGGTACATAATTGATTGACTTTTATTTTTAAATTTTAAAGCGTCTAAATAAATTTTATTTCTAATGAATGTTTATACAATGTAACAGAAAGGAACGCGTATCGTATTTTCATTTGAAAGAAAACTTAATGATTATTGTTTAGCTTGAACGGGAAATGGTTAACCTTGACCGCTTACATTCAACGTGTCTCTTTTGCTTGACTCTAATATGATTAAAATTATGTTTCAAGACACGATGGATGCTTGATATAGACTGATTAAAAATTCATGCAAAACTAAATCGACCGATCAAAGGATTAAATGACTTGTTGAATTACTAGTTAACGACGAAAGAGAGAATATTTTAAAAACATTAGCGCTGACATAATACATGTATGTAAACAATTGTTCATATTTTTCTATCAAATAGTTTAAATTCACATATTATTGTGTTGTTTTAAAAACTACTCGTCGTTGTTTTAGACTAAATCCTGGCATTCCGTAAAAAAGTTACAAAACGAAAAACCCGCACGATCACTCACGGTAAAAAACGCAAACCAATTATTCTGATACACGCACGATCCCGCACGTTACACGAACGATCACCCACGGTACACGAACTATTTAACACGATTAGCTTGTCAACAATAACGTTGTTACCACTGTGTGTGTATATATATATATATATATATATATATATATATATATATATATATATATATATATATATATATATATATATATTCGTGGAGGACCAATGTTTGTGCTTTTCGTGGGTAACCCTTGTCCACGAATTTATATCCCCACGAACTTATATACAATCATTTGTTTTATATTTATTAATATTATCCCAATTACACTACAAATGAAATTACATCCATAGGAACCAGGAAAATTTGGCTACCCACGAACATTGACCCCCACGAATATAAATGATTCCACAGTATACAAACAAGGAGTATTTATAATGACCAAGAGGAACTAATGATTTAAAGAAAAATCTATATAAATTATGGTTGTTAGGGGTGGTGAAGAAGTATCATACAAAAAAGATAATGGTATAAATTTACTGAAAGTATACCTTACTAGTTAACATATTTCATATTGAATTATTTATCTTGATATATATTTGCCGATATACAAAAAACAACATAAAACTGGATATAGGCTAGCTAATTATATTGATTAAGATGTTATTTAAATACAGAAATCCACTGTTCAGCATTCAGCATTTAAAAAGCCTGACTTCTAATGAACGAATAGATTTATAAAATTATCATTATTATTAGCTAGCTATGTATAATATATTCTCATAACTACGTCGGTCTAAAAATATAATACACAATGGCATTCCTTATTACAGTGATTCTTGATATAACTATGGTAAGAGAAACGGTATGACAATTTTAATTTGTTTCAATAAAATAAAACTAGATTCAATATGCACAAAAAACAATGAAATAGGAACATGGCAACCATTATATGTTCAAAACATGTTTTCGCTAAAGAAACAAAATGTTAATTATATTTTCCAATATTTAATTTTGCAAGATAAATTGTAGCTGGAAAAAATAGTACTAAGAGTTTAGCAATGTTTGCGTTATTACTACATAATAGATTGATTAAATAGCCCAAATGCATTTTACCACTTTATTTTTATTCTTAAATGATGTAACGATCGCCAGAAAAATACTTTAACCTCGTCTTGAAGATGCATTCTCAGATCTTCTCATTTCAAATATCATTGTCCCATTATTAGATCTTTCATGAAACTATTACATGTAACTTGCTTTACTTAGCTAGACAACTGGTTTTTTTTTTCTGAAATTAAACCAATACTGATCACGTCTTTTGTTTTTGTTTTTTTATATTGAAGGCACTTTTCTATAGACGAAGTAAAAAAAAAATAGGTTCTACAAGCAGGGACTATAAAATCCATATCCGCCACAAGATGTCCCCTGAAATTGTATTTTAAGCTTTTCAACATCCAAGTTGTGTCCTGATATTGGATGTTGAAAAGGCGTCATGTTGAGGTTATAAAAAGTATATATATAAATACGGTTGTTCTTTACAGACAAAATGTCAATCATTTAAATCATATCTTCTTGAGATCAACTCGGAAGCAGAACAAAACTGGCTAATGGATAAAGGTAGATTGTTTTTGTTTCATCTTAATTCATTTAGACAATATATTGTTAGCATGTTGTACCCCCCCCCACCCCCCCCCCCCAAAAAAAAGTTTTATTATTTTTATTTTTTTTTCAGCAGTAAGCTTGTGACAAAAAAAAATCCTGATGAAACAATGTATTTTATGTCAGTATTAGATAATCAACCTTATTTCTTACCAATGGTGAAGTAATTATGAAAATCGCAATTGATATTCTAACGATTTTTGTAAAAAAAAAAAAAAAAATGTATTATTATGATCGCTGTTTGAGGTAAATTTTAAACATTAACCATAACATTTAAGCAATGAATATGTACAGTGCATTTTATTAGATTATTTGACGAAACTGGCAATAATCTAGCTAGAACAACATTATTACAGATACAACACACTGTATTACATTACTAGACGTACCTTATGTTTGTCACACATACTTTAAATATTTCTTATTTTAAATGTAGTTTCGAGTGGCAAATGGTGGACCGGGGCGATAGAACATTCACAATATAAGGATTGGGTGTGGGATCACTCAGGCGATGAACTAACCTACAGGAACTGGTATCCAAATCAACCAAACGGTGGCAGGAGGGAAGATTGTATGTTGTCAGAGGATGGCGCATGGCATGATTATCCGTGTGGTTCAAGGTTTAATATAATTTGTGAGAGAGGGGAGTGAGATGTTTACTTACCGATGGTGATGCCAATGCTTAAAAAATGATCAACAACTCATTCAAACTGTTTAAACGGTGTTGCTTAGGCAGTTTGCGAAAAGATTGAAACATCTGAGTTTCCATCATTCAATTGTTATTTAGATTGCGAAATGCTTTTAAGTACTAGAATTGGACCAATATGTATGTTGCTCGACTTCTTTGCAATATTTGTTTATCGTTTATCCGGCATTTTGTATTTATGTATAACCATCAACTTTTTTGAGTTTGCAATACTTGTAGGTCTCGATAAGACGTTACTTAAGGTAGAGTCTTTTTAAAATCTAAAATTAATATACATATGTACTTAAAAACACATACATACTTTCTTGTTTTGAAATTTAAAAAAATCAAGTCACAGTAGTTAGTCAAAGAATATGTTACATGTACTGAAGACTACTTGAAAAGTGATTGGATTGCTTAAATCTACCATTTAGCCACTTTTCTAGAACTTTCAGTAAATATACATTGTACTAAATGTCATAATTTGTTGTGATGTCATTATGTCACTAGTCCGACAATTCATATGTTTCTTAAATATCATGAACATCATCAACAAGTTGAATGGAGAACTGATATATACTACATTCTTTTATATGGGATGAGAAAATTGATGAGTACAACTTAAGAGGATTAAAATAAAGTTTAAAAATGTTAAAGAATTTCAATCAAGGAATGCAATCAGATATAACCAATATAATAACTATTTGACTTTTATTGGTAAGTGTGTTGACCTTGTCAATAATTGTGTCATGCATGTTGTACTCTTAAATTGAAAATCAAGATATATATATATATATATATATATATATATATATATATATATATATATATATATATATATCCGAAAAAAAATCACAGTGTCCGGTTTTAAATAGAGCAAATTTAAAATGAAATGAGTGACAACACAAAGTAAAACGTTAGTGCTTTCATTTAATCTTCAGACGTTTTTAAAAATAACAATAACTTTCCTTAGTGACGTCAACAATACAATATATAGTATTGTAAACGTCACCCTTATTGGGCCTCAATTTGCAGTTTATGGGTAATATAGAATCTTTACAGAATGGATAAACTGGTAGTCTAGATTTTGATGTGGTTTGTATATGGAAATTAAATTTTCATTTTTCTCTCCTTTGGTAGCAGTCACAAAGGTTTATGGTTAGAATTTGTATTTCAGTACACAAGTTAAAAAAATTCTGCCACAGCATTATATATGATTAATAATGATCTTCCTGCTTTTGACCTTCCCAAACTCACAACTGTGTTACGTGTATTATATGTTTATACTTTATTTTGAAGACCACATCCCTTTTAAGCATGTCAAACAGGTTTGTGCCATGTAATCATATAATAATTTCCTTCCGCTTTGTTCTTTCTAAAATCGCAGTTTAAAAAACAACTTTCAGCAAATTTACTTCTCTTACTGGTAACACGAGTTTTTTTTTTTATATGTCTGTTAAGCCTTATATATCTAGTTATCTAATACTATTTGATTGTGGGGGGGAGGGGGGTCGTCTATTTTTTTCTTTATATTTACTATTTTGCGGCGTTATCATGAAAACGAAAATAAAGAATTAAAGATGGTTAGATTGCATTTAATCCAGGTAACATTTTTTATGTTTGATCGCCTGTGTTGATGGACAAGCTTTGTATGAAGAAAAATGCATAATTAAAATTGACCAAGATGTGAAACAATTCAATTATATATTTTTTTAGTTTTATTCCCGTTAAGATTAAAAAATTTTATCTTGTATACATAAAATGCAAAATATTTATATTTTCGTTCAGATTTCAAATATTAAAAGGGATGATGATTACAAATATATTTTAAATGCTTAGATGAGTGGCAGAACATCCTATTGTACACAAAGCAATATGAACTAAAGAAATTTGATTTTAACTTGTGCATGTAACAGATAAAGAAATGCATCTACAGAAACAAGTGAACGATTAAAAAGATCAACTTGGCTCGTGTAGAGGTCAGTACTTTTTAAACAAAAATCTTCATATTACAGTAAAATTCATCTATAAAATGAATAGCTTCATTACATCGACTCTATTAAACGGTTTAATAGAATATAAGGCTAATAAATTGAAATAACCCCCCCCCCCAAAAAAAAAAAAAAAAAAAATGGGGCTGGTCTTTCGTTAATGTCGAAAGTAAAGCTGGGAGTTAGAAGCAGATTTCGAAAATCAAGAATAAGTGTAGATGAGACAAATATATATATATATATATATATATATATATATATATATATATATATATATATATATATATAAGTCGAATACTTCTTTGAACGACTTAACAAAATCCGAATAAATATAATTATGATTAATAAAAATCTTAACAATTCCAAGAACGATTAAAAAAACCCGGATTTTATATTTTCAAGATCGATCAAACAATTATGGATTTTTTTTGTACGACTTTTTAGCTTACCTGAGCTGAAAGCTCAAGTGAGCCATTCTGACCACATTTTGTCCGTCGTCCGTCTGTCCGTCCGTCCGTTTGTCCGTCCGTCCGTCAGTAAACTTTCACATTTTGAACTTCTTCTCTAAAACCACCAGGCCATTTTCAACCAAATTTGGCACAAAGCTTCCTTATGGTAAGATGAATATAAATTGCAGACATGAAAGACCGATCTTTATTCAAAGCGGAAAAATCCTCAAAACTTTAGAAAAATGGGGGTGCATTTTTAAAAATCTTCTTCTCAAGAACTACTGGGTCAAATTCAACGTAATTTAGCATAAATAATCCTTATGGAAAGGAAAATATAAATTGCAAAAGTTATGGGTTAATTCTGTTTCAAATTTGAGTAATTTACGAAAATAATAATAAGAGAGAGAGAATAGGGGGTCAATCAGTTTAACTTCGATATTTCATATATCGAAAACCAGGTTAGAGACAGAGGACCAGTCTAGTTTATTAGAAGCAGCCATGTTGGACGCGTGATAAACGGGTCAAACTGACAAAGATGAATTTGTTTGTTGTGCGACAGTTTACGTGCGAAAGAAATATTTGAAACATCCAAAATATGTTTGTGCTGTTTTTGTGAAGTAAATTGAGGTTAAATATTTCAATGCGTTGACATTTTCACTTCTGACGGTGGTTTTAGCTTGTTTTGATTTTCGTTTCGTTTCTTTTTAACTTGAGGGGGAACTATCGCCTGTTATTTGGAATTTTTACCTATCGAATCAAATATAGACTTCGGTAAATCAGACAGCTAATTGTTTACATGTACCTGCGCAAAATGAGCAAAATAGGATGCACTACTATTGGTACATTTAATTCGGTATGATCTCTACGTAATGGTTGATTAATGCAACATGTTTTGTTAAAATGCTCATCATTTTCAGTCTAAACGGAGATTATTTTCGCTGCTAGAAATATATAAGTATATATACTATGAAAAATAAATTGTGTTCTTTCTTTGTTTTAGTGCATTTTTCTTTTAATTGTTTCCAATTTTATATTTACTAACCGTATCTGAGAGTCAAGCTTCGAGTTATAAGGGAAATACAGAGCTTTGCGCACAATGCTATGTTTGTACACAGAGCTGAGATCATGCTTTAGTTTGTTTATATTTTATATATTTTAAATGCAGCTATGCTGAATAGGAAAAACCAAGTTTAAAAATCTTAAGTTGATGGTAATAAACTCATGTGAACTAAATCATTACTCAAACCAAGCTATGTATCTTCTTTATAATTCTACGATTGACGCTGAAATTTTGGTTGATCATTAGAAATGATGATATGCTGTAACTACTTTCTGGGGCCCCCTCCTTATTCGATTAATTATATGGAATCTACACCAATTTTGATAGTTTTGCAGACACAAGTAAATAAAACCGACATCTTTAAAAAAGTTTCCATAGTTCTGACACATTACTGTTATGGGGTAGACTGGTCCTCTGTCTCTATCGTACGAAAGATCACGCATATCAGACAGGCATTGCCAGTCTATGTTATAGGGATAAATTTGTTGTTTTTGAACAAAGATGAAAATAATGGGTGGGCCCGAGTTAAATAAAGTGATATGCCTGTCTATACATTGATTATAATAGCTCTTTAAATATCACGTGGCAACATTTTTCATTCGAGTGTATTCATCGATCAAGTGAGTACGGCTATAAAACGTCACACGAGTTCATTAATGGGGAAGACCAATTAAATTTTTAATGCTTTTAATTTGAGCGCATTGAGGTACAATTTTCTTCTTTAACATATAGGATTTTTTTTAAATAAAATACAATAATTATAGTCTGTCCCAAGATATTTTTGCAGCACATTTGGCTGATTTTTAATAAAAATACACATATCTGTGAAAGAAGTGCAATTGAAATCGATGAAAGGGGAAATTTCCAATATATCTTACTTGACACATTATCAATTTTCACTCGGAAAAATTCACAGGAACGAAAACAGATTTCTTACGAAGATTTATAATGGGGAATGTTTACATCTTTTCTCCATTCGGAAGTCACTTGGAATACCTCACACAATTTTTCAACGTTATCATCCGGGTCTGCTGCAATACAAAATCCCCGTACACATTACATTTTTAAGCCGTGTATTGAAACCTGATAAGCTAAAGAGGGCGTTTCAACGGAGAAATCTTGGAAATTTTTCATACTTTTGAATAAACATGTTTGAACCCGAGGTATTTATAAATATCGAGTAATTAAGCAAAATGTGAATCCAGGGTATCTTGGGACAGAGTATAGTAAGTAGTTGAAGAAGAAAATGTACCTACATGCTCATATATTTTGAGCACTTTATAAAGTGTGGGTGGGGAGGTGGGGGGGGGGGGCAGAACTAAAATGAAGGGAATTGGAAATTCACAGTGTACCCCTACCAAAAACTTAGTTTAATATCTTGCATAGGATCTTCTTGCGGTAAAATGGTATTATTCATTAAGGTACAATGTCAAAGATTAAGTGCAAAAATAAGTGTAAAATTCGGATACTTAACGGTATTTATTTATTGTTATTCTACCGAGGGGCCATATGGCACAATATCCTTTGAACGCCCATACATGTATAAAGCCATTGTTGCTCAGGTGAGCGATGTTGCCCCATGGGCCTCTTGTTTTAAACTTTCTTCCTACGCGGAATAAAAAAATCCAGAAAAATTATTTTTTCAACCCTAATATATCTGTAATGCATCGACCGGTTTTAAAACATGTTTTAGTTTTAATTTCATTTTGATAAGCTATTTTTGCTTATGTTACTTATAACAAATTATCACAAAAAAAAAAAATTATTGTAAAAAAGGCCTTGTAGCCCTCCAGACCACTAATTTGATCGGTTAGCCTCATTTTTTTTTATATCAAATTGAGGTGCTCGTAAATATCAACATATTCTGTTCAACAAGTGTTCAAGATTTTTTAATCGTTCTAGAGATATCTGAGAAAAGTGTTTTAGGGCCGACCTTTAAACTCATTACCGGGGCCACCAACAAACAAAATTAAAATAGCATATTGTTAAGAACATTATTATGGGCAACCTATGTTCTACGCTCCTTTTTATAATTATATTTCTCCAACACAAATGCGATATTTTTAATGATTCATAAAGTAATCGTATTTACATCTAACGCCGAAAGAATTTAATCAGCCGATTACCTATAAGCTCTTGTGGTTATTATATAATTGGGGGAGTTAAATGTTTGTTTAACAATTTATAACAGTTCTTTATCTGCATTTTAAAATATGTATGATATTAAACTAAAAATAAGCTCAAATGTGTGTATAATGTTGTCGTAAGTCTACCTATGGGCGAACACACTTCTAGTTTTATGTCTAAAGTGGACTCCTAAATTGCAATTGACAGAAATTAATCCTTCACATTGTCAAATTTATTATATAAAAGAGTTATGCCAGCCTTCTGACTCTAGTTTCAATTCAGTCATTTTATTTTTGTATCTTACTGAATGATATCATATCGGAAATCAATTTTCATGGATAGCAGCACTGCATTAAATGCTAATTGTTCATCATAGGAATATTTTTCAAAATGTTTACCATATTTTTGGTCATACCTAATTATCTTCCATTTAACGGGGACTGACTTGACCCTTTATTTGAAGAAACTTAAAAAGCTGTTTTGCGAAAACTGTTTATGCCAAGTTTGGTTAAAGTTGCTCCATTGTTTTTTTTTGTGTTTTTTTTTGTTTCCATTTTCAAGAAATGCACTGCTAGAGTGTAATGTATTATATATTTATAAATTGTTATTATTATTATTATTATTAAGTATTAGAGCATCGTAATATCGTTGAACCCTTGGAAATGCTAGAGATGTTGCAATAAATGGATTTAACTTTTAATTCTAATTTCAACCAGGTAATACTGATGTTCTGTACTAAAAATTAAAAATATGTTTCTTTTTTTATTAAAGCTGCTGGATACGATTTAAAGGTACATATGATCAGGATGTGTCGGTGTGAATATTGTTGCTATTCGTTTTACATACATGTTAAATATATAAACATATCGCGTTTAAATCTTAAAACGTTTCTTCCAAATCAAACTAGAAAGGATTTTCCTTTTTTTTTCTCTGAACAATCCTACACTGTTTCGTTTATTTCCTCCACCTTTCCTTAAACTGGATCATTTTTTTTTCAGTTCTCCTTAACAAAAAAAAAAAAGAAAAAAAATATCATACGAATATTTAGAACTTTACAAAGTTTGATCGAGTACGTGATTATTCAACGATGGGGTGTCGCTGGGATTTTGTTTTTTAATTGTCTCTCATACACAAACACATTTACTACTCTGTAATCCACTCGAGTTACGTGATTAACATCCGATATGAACCCGCATATATATAAGTGTCAAACAAAATACAGTGACATAACGCTTTTAATCTGTGCTTCCTAAAGGAACCAGGACATCTCGGTCATTTTTTTCAAAGATCACCAGAACAGGCTCTTGCCTTCACGGTATGTGTTTGTTAAGTGTTATGATACCTGAATTTCTGATAATCATCCAAAAAGTATTGTTAGAGTATGTTTCGTCTCTAATGAAATTCTAATAAAATATGTGGTGGTCTCGGGAGGTGAAGAAGCACTGAAGCACTGAAGCCATTCATTTTTTTTTTGGCAGCTTCATCTGTTATTGAAAAGTTAGATCTGCCTGGAATAATGTGTTTAATTATTTTTGTGGTTACTTTGATCGGTTATACTGAGAGCCAACCTATGTACAATGACATTGGGAACGACATATCGGTTGATACCACAAACGCCTGCTATAAAGTATGCTACGGTAAATCATAAAAAAATATATAGTTTTCTCACTTTTTAATATGTCGCTTTTTTCGTTACTCTGTATAATGTAATCTTTTTTCTGATTTTGAGTGTACTTAACTGATGATAATTTATTTGAATTCATGCTACAGTTGCTAAGCTTTAAATCATGGCCGTTTATTTCGAGAAATAAATGTTGATAATGTATTTGTACAAAGAGAAACCGAAATAATGAAATAGAGAAAAAGTTCTATATCTAAAATCTGCCTTTACTTTCAACAGATAGAGATGTGCAATTGCAAACACAAGTAGCGAAACTAGAAAATCAACTAAATTCGCTTAGAGGTATTTTGTTCTTATTTTAAAAAGGAACTGTAAGTGTTTTCATACCCATTTGTAAATTGATCAATTAATATAAGGACTAATTGTTCATCATTGCTCATGACACTTCAAAATGAAATTATATTTTTTTTTATATTTTACAGAAAAGGCGGAAATTTTGCAATTTCAGCTTAAATGTGAAAACAAAACAGGAAAGTGTGAGTATCTATCTATCTATCTATCATCTATCTATCTATCTATCTATCTATCTATCTATCTATCTATCTATCTATCTATCTATCTATCTAGATAGATAGATAGATAGATAGATAGATAAATGGTATAGATGCGATCCCATAGCATGTCAAATTTTGTCTTCCAATATTAAAAGATTTTGTTTCTGTTGATAAACCCCAAACATATATGTTGTTCAATGGAAATATCCAAATACGCAATTGACGAATAACCTTGATTAAGTCAACATAGGTTTTAAATTATATTAAATATGCAACAACAAATTAATTAAGACAATGTCATTGTTTCCAAGGCAGTACTCCTATTTTCGAAAAAAATAGACCCTGTTTATGGCTGTATTGGATTTCTCGATAGGGTGCATTATGTGTCAGTACTGGTACATACACATATATACACCTGCACTGAAAAAACAACCCAGTTATAAAAGTTATGGAACATGTGAATGTTGTGTTAGAAATATGTGAAAAATAATGTTTCACGTGTATATAATTTTAGATCAAGCAGGAGGGGTTACAGATACTCAGTATTGTTTCATTAATACAGCATTATCATGGGATGATGGCAAGGTATTTCTGCTTATGCATTTCTAATATCTATGTTCCGGTACTTTTTTAATTTATTCTTAGACTTTGTACTGTCTATAACAACAATGAAGTTTTTGTTATCAGAATAGTTTGCTTCTTTTTCGGTGGCGCTGTCGACAGTAAAAAATTGTTAGTAGAGAACAAGGAAAATAAATGATTTACTATACATGTATATACTGTGTCCCTAATTTCTGCTTCCCCAACACCTTGCCCAATATATCTAAAATCATTCAAACCTGTGTGCCCGAACTACCCCCTAAAAAAGTTCACATCTTCTTTTTTTAAACATTCTCTTCACCGTTTGAAGTTTTAATACACAAACAAAAATAGGAAGTCTACAGGAGTTTGCAAAAGTAACCAGTTGATAAGTTTGAAAAAAAATGTGCGAGGTGTCCTGAGTATTTTTAAATGGAGAAAAAATATAAACCTTACCCACCATCAAGCTATCTGACAAGTTTGTTTTCGTTCCTGTTAATTTCTATTGGTAAAATTGAATGTAAAATGGCAATTGTTCCCCTAAAATCGATTTCGACTGTGCTTTTTCGAGAGTTATGCATATTTTCTTTAAAACGGACCAAAACATGAGGAAGAATTAACCTGGTCCAGATTATAGTTGGTCAATGGTTTATAATATTGATATATTCAGTCTGGAATGCAGGAGTGTTAGGCAAGAAAAAGGTTAGGGTTATCTGACTTTGAATATGAATATAGATTTATTTACTTTTCAGAATCAATGAATATGCCGGTATAAAAAGCAAGAGAAACCAAAAAAAAATTAAATTAAAATTAATTTTTTTTTTTATTTTGAGATATTGTAACACATCAATTTTAATTACTAGTAGACGATAGATACTTAACGGGTGTCCCTTACATCACATTTAAAGGATTATATTTACTTAGGGTTTAAGATTAAGTATGTTTTACAAAGTTCATTATCTTTAGTCGAACAACTGTAAGATAAACCCAAAATAGCTCAATTAACGATATTGATACACATGTTTTATATATTTGCGGATGGTTTGCTCCGACTTGAAAACATTTTCATTGAAACAGAGGTAATTTAAAATTGTTTTCCCTTTTCCTTTTCTTCTCCATAACAATTTAATTACAAACGTTAAGCGTTATTGTGTTCTGTCACATCCTTTCACGTATCATATAGTGGTATTATCTTGTGTATATTTTCAGATTACTTGATGACACCCAATAGGAAAAATAAAATAAAAAAAAATTATAAAGTTTTTCAAAATAAAAAAATGAGCATTTACCTTGTATATTTTCAATTCCAACAAAATACAGACAATATATGCAGTATTAGATAATCGATGGGTGTGAGCTCCTATTAATCATGCTTTAAATACTTGATTAAAATGGGCATAGTTTTTTTTATCCATGGACAATTGAGATATCCATAGTTTTCCTGTTTTCCAACCTCCATTTTGTTTTTCCAAAATTTGTAATAGTTTCAAAGTACAAACCCCCCCCCCCCCCCCCAAAAAAAAAAAAAACAAAACAAAACAAAAAAACCCCAAAAAACATGGTTATGTTGAATAATTTAGACATATTGTTTGTTACCATCATAGGTTACTCGCATAAAAAACAGGTCAATAATCTAGTTATTTGAAAACGAAAAATAGTATCTTTATAGTAGGACAATAATTCACATTTCGTAATGTATCGCCTCCAATTCAAACGGTTTAAAAATAGCTACCATGTTTACATTGGAAATGTAATACAGACGCAGAAGTAATAGACTATCAATAGTTACATGTATTACTATTTGTGTTCGCCCATATAAACGCAAAATGTAATAACTGTAGAATGTGATAGAATACATATACAAACGAGGATTTAAAGAAAATTATTAATTATTTAAAATGATCAGAGAAGAGTTAATGACTCTTTAAACAAAACATTAACAAAGAATGGTTTCAAGGCTTGTTGGAGATCTTTCATATACACAAATTTCACAATTTACGGAAATTATTCCTCAACGGTTATATTAATTAGAATATATAAATATATTAAATATGTACACATTCGCTGCATTTATTTTGGTATTCACCTGACCACAACTACAAAAACGTCAAAAAATGAAAATTGCGCATGCTTATTCAATTTTTATTGAGCTGCCGATAAAACAGAGATCATTTGTTTGCGTTCAACAGACATTTAAAAAAAAAAATAAAAGTACTGCCAACGAACAATGCAGAATTCTAGAAATACTTGGTAATATAACATATTCTCATAACCAAGTCGAACCTTTGAACAGACAAAACGCATATTTTTTTTTTACATCGATAAAATAAGACAGCGTAGTATATTAAGAAATTATGAAAATATGTATGCAATTGTGTTTATTTGCTTTCACAGACGAGGTGTCAATCATTTAACTCGTATCTTCTTGAGATCAATACGGAGGCAGAGCAAAACTGGTTAATGAAGGAAAGTTGGTTTTTTTTCATTTATTTATTTATTTTTTATCTCAAAATGTTTACGCTTGGACAACATTACGTCAGCTTAAAGTGAAAAAAGACAAAATCAAAAAAAACAAAAAAACACAAAAACAAAAAACAAAAAAACAAAAACTAAAATAACACGTTTTCCTTTTTTATGCTGTAAGTTTTATACATATCGATATTAGTTAATTTAAAAAAAATCATTTACAGTGTAGAAGCAAGGGATAAAGTTATAAATAATGTTCTATCAATTTGATTCAACTAAGTAAAGTGACCGATATATTTAGCGAAATCTCAAAGAAATATATGGAATCAAATACATATATTTGTAAAGAATGTGTTATGAAATGAGATTAAATAGATCATTAATAGTGCATTTTGTGTGCGCCGTAAAATGCAACTTTTCAACATGAACGAAACTGTAGCTCTCAGGTACAAACTGCAGCTCATATGAATATAAATCACCTTTCTGAATAAATAAAGGAACCTTAACTTTGTTACACATCATATTATAAATTTAATTCATTTAGTTTCAAGAGACAAATGGTGGATCGGGGCCAAAGAAGAAGCAAACAATAACGTTTGGGTGTGGGATCACTCGGGCGGTCAACTGGTCTTCGAAAACTGGGATCCAGATGGGAATCAACCAAGCGGCGGCAAGGCTGAAAATTGTGTTGTGTCAAAGGCGGGCAAATGGCATGATTATTCGTGCACTTCTACATTTAAGATAATTTGTGAGAGGGGCAGTTAAAAGATACACTAATGAAAATGCAAATGCGGATAAATACATTTAAAAGCAAATAATATAGTTTACAAGTTTGTATGTTGATTAAATTCCTTGAATTTTTCTGACAATCATTTACAGTAAGATCATCATGTTTTCAAATGTTGACTTTATACTTAGGTCTAGAAAACGTAATGTTTTTTTAGGCATTTTGAGGCATTGTAAATGTTTTATCTCAAATCATTTACAGAACGACTTTAAATACCTTAAATACCAGTTTGGAATTTTGATTAAATTATTTAATGTAATTATGTAACATGATCCGCAGTCAATGCTTTTCTCAAACAGATTGTGGATAGTTCTGTGCTGGAAATTTGGACTCTTTGGATAAAAGATAAATGCAAGCAATCTAATAATTGGGTATGAATTTAATCCAAAATAAAAATATTTTATAAAAAAATGCGCATACGCTTAATGATGTATATGATGCAGGAACACGATGTACTATGTACACTAACTTGAAATTTTAATGGCAATATTTTATCATAAATACTTAGATTTAAAAAAAAAGGGAAAACACATTTAGATATGTCTACATTTAACCTTTATTATGATCTCACCTCATCATAATTGTTAAACATAACGCAACAATGATAAAGTGTTCCGAAGATGATTTTTTTTCTTACAAAA
Source organism: Magallana nippona (assembly GCA_033439105.1). Classification (NCBI taxonomy): domain Eukaryota; kingdom Metazoa; phylum Mollusca; class Bivalvia; order Ostreida; family Ostreidae; genus Magallana; species Magallana nippona. Next base: position 36,049,128 of record CM065917.1, on the reverse strand, counting down.
CGGTATTTTCGAATCATTGAAAAACAATTATATGATCGAAAGTACTTCTATTCTATATAAATGAAAGCAAATGTTCATTTTGTGACGTTGTGTGTTATAATCACTCAAATAAATTGTCACTCATGCATGTAGCATGCACAGTGACCTTTGTTAATTGGATCAGCGTTGGAATTTACATTATAACTGCATTAATTTCAATATTCGTTAACAGGGGAAATTACCAATCATCTTTCATAGCATGTACTGTCGGTATTTTGCTGATTATAGAGAAATGAATAATTGTACTTGATGACGCTTTCATTTGGAAATCAGAGTATAATGTCCGTTTTGATTGTATGATAGACAAAAAGATGAAATGGCATGAATAAAATATATTCTATGAATGTAAATCTCACTTCTTCTTTTTTTATACTCATTTAGGTAGTTTGTTACAATATTATAACTAGATGCTGTCATTAGACAGTAATACCCGCACCAAGTGTTTGCCTCTAAATAACACTCTCTTGTACTAGTTTTAGTCAAAAAGAAGGCCACATGCAATATGTTACAATTAAATGATCTTTGTCTGAAGTTACGTACACAACATAGGTGTACAGGTTGCATCGGGTACTAGTTTTGCCCAGCTCTTTGGTTAGATGGTTTCACGTGGTGTACATGCATATGTTTTCTTGATATGCAGAATAGGATTAATTAACATGATTAAACGTTTCTTTTGTGGTGATCATCAGCTAAAGGAATTCGTATTGTGCTAATTGGGTTATCATTATGATGTTGACCAATATAGGTAAGTATAATACATGTAGTAGCGCATTATTATGAGATATCGGTATACAAAACAGTTAAGTTTTACTTTCACTTTCTAAAATGTGATCTCCATTTGCCAGCATACTGTATCATCATCTGTATTTAAATAAGCTTATCTACAGTTTCTGTCATATTAATTGCAGAATTTTTTTTTATTTTTTCATTTGTCAGACTTACACTATTGAGTTGACTCCATATAGACACTATTTTGTATTAAATTTGGGTATTAAATACATGTATCATGTTTATATGAGTTATAATAGGGAGGTTGGGGAAGGGGCCTTAACCGTTCCCCATCCCCAGGATGTGTGGATTAGATATACATTTTTAGTGAGAATGAAGGCATGCTGCAGCTTTTTTTCCCATTATACCCCCTACCCCATCATCATACACCAGTAATAGAAAATTAAAGAGTTAATGACTAATTTTCTTTTATTTTAAATTGCTTATTCTTTTTTGTGAAGAGATATGTGGTATGTCAAGATTTATGACTCATGAAAATTTGCACATTTTAATCCTGATTGTTAACATACATTTATAATTATGTATAAAAAAATACATGTGATATTATACTAGGGATCTTGCAATCAATTGCAGAATTGCCAATCGGTTATTTATAACTCATTTTGAATGATTAATTTGTTAATCATTTTGAAAATAAAGACATTTCTAAATACATGTATAACATATCAATATTTTTTGTACATTGATTTTGTAACTATTTAGGGCCCCACTCTGCAGATGCCCTATAGTGATAATTCTGTCGAATTCTGCTGATCATGTCAAGATACATTTAAGACAAATTGGCCCCTGCCCCTTGGGTCATTCCCCCACCCCCGGAGTTGTTTTTAAACAACCACCCCCCTCCCCTCCTCTTATATAGAAAACATGAATAGTTGAATATTTTTAAAATATCCTTAAAATCATCGAAATCCCCACTCCTAAACCATATATATTTTTGTTTCTTGAACCATGACCATGTCAAGGCAAATCTTTTTGTGGTATTAGTAGGTCATGGCATCTGGGGGTCACCCTAACCCCACCCCACCCTCCCAAAATCAAAAATGATTAAATAACTTGAAAAAAATGCTTGTGATCCCCACCCCTAAAGCATATATATTCTTCCTCCTTATGCATCTTATGGTACATTATTTCAATCACAAGAGATAAGAGGAGGTCAAGGAATTAGGTTTTTTATGGGACGGAACATCATTTTGCAGATAGCATTGACTCTCAGAATCAAATTCTAAATTTGATTCTGAGGGTCAATGCTATCTGCAAAATGATGTTCCGTAATTATATTTCTAAAACCTTATTGCAAATCTATAGCTCAGCCTCTGTTATATCCCTATAAATGATGTGGCTATTCATTAAAACATGAGAGGAGTTCTGGGAAGTAGGTTTTTTCAGGAGTGATAAACGTCAATTTTCAGCTTCTATTTGACTCCCTGGATGAAATTTAAATTTTTAAAACCTTATTGCATGACTATATGACAGCCCCTATCATACCCCAAGATATGAGAATCATGAGAGGAGTTCTGGGAAGTAGGTTTTTTAGGAGTTATAAACGTCAGTTTTCAGCTACTATTTGACTCCCTGGATGAAATTTAAATTTTTAAAACCTTATTGCACATCTATGGGACAGTCCCTATCATATCTCAAGAGATGACATAGCTACTGCATAAATTGTAAGAGGAGTTCTGGGAACCATATTTTTTTTTTGCAAAAAAACGTCATTTTTTGATGACCACAGACCCCCGTGATAAAAACAAAAATTCTGAAACATGATTACACGTCAACATGACATCCGAAGCATATCCTATTAGATCATTAGGCTACTGCAAAAAGAAATTGACGTTTTTTGAAACCAGACTTTTTGTAAAAAAAAAAACGTCATTTTTCAGCCATTTAATGACCCCCAGGACAAAATTGAAATTTCCGAAACCTTATTGCGCATCTATAGGACACCCCAAAACATATTCCAAGAGATGATTTGTCTACTGTTGAAAATGTAAAAGGAGTTCGAGGAAGAAGGTTTTTTTGGCAAAAAACGTCATTTTTTACCAATTATTTGACCCCCAGGACTACCAGAGAATTTTTGAAACCTTTGTGCAAAACAACATGACACCCCAAATCATACTCCAAGTGCTCAGTTTGCTGGTTTATAAGATGTAAGAGCAGTTTGAGAAAATAAAACGGACGGACGGACAGACGAAACAGGGTAACAACAATATACCCGAACTTTCTTTAGAAAGTGCGGGTATATTTAATTTATATAAATTGGATTTCTCCCACCTCGAGGCACTTTCCTTTAACACGGATACAATTTGTGTCAATTCAATGTCGTATTATAACGCCTGTCAGGTGTGTTTGCTACAGCAATTGCTACCCTTTACGAAAAATGAAATGCAAGAATGTGGGATATTTCGCTTCGACAGACGTTTCGCTCCTGAACATTTTGCTTTGATATGTATATGCACAGATCAAGAATTTTTTTTTCCGGAGGAATGTCTACGAGAGGTAATCTATTATTATTAATATGTCATGGGGAAGGGAAGTTCGATGCCTGTTTTCAGTAATTTTACGATGAGAAAAAAAGTTTGAATTCTCCATGGCTGAACTTGGGTGTGTTAACCCCCCCCCCCCCCCTTCGATTTCTAGATCCGCGCATAATACTGTAAACGTACTACACGTTGGCTCTGTATTCTATTTAGCGCTTTTGGCGGGATGCGGCTTCCGTTAAATCAAGTCCATCGCTAAATGTCATGCATATATATGTAAAAGAATGGTCACATAGAGGAATACGCTAATTCAAATCCATGTCAACTTGTACAAAAACGAATTTCCGCCAAATATCGTACACGGCACATTTAATACGTTTACAGTACTTCAGATACGTTTTCGCAGTTCTTATAAGTAGCAACGTTATCACCATTACATGTAATGTCATGGAAGTCTGTAATTACGATAGCTTACTCACCTTCAAATTTAAGAAGATACACTTAATTATATTACTGATAAATACACAATTATGTCTTGCCATGGGCGATCCCAAATAATTTTCAATCAATTTGAAAGTTTTCGTGAATACGAAATATACAGAGAGTGTAATTTTCACCTTTAAGTTCTGATTGACGCAATTTTACGCGGATTATAATTAATGGCGTTTAATTAGGAATATATTGCACAATATTGCCTAATGACAGTCAGATAGTGGCTCATAAGTGTGGCAATTTGCACTAGTGGACCGGATAAGCTACATCTAAGCATTACCGCATCCTCTTTCATGGTTTTTCAAAAATATATTCAAATTTAACAGGCCCTTTTTAACATCTCAAAATAAAAAGAAAAATATATCACTGATCCCCCCCCCCCCCCTCTTCTACCCTGGAATTTATTTTCGGTTTGTGAAAACGAAATTTTAGGAGAAGCAATTGTAATAAACATACTGCTGCCTGACGCCATAATGCAGCATTAAATTAACACAAAACTGATGTTCGTCTTCTTTGAAAGCGATCAATGTAATCAACACACAACGTGATAATGTAGTTAAGAACCGGAATGAATAAAAAAGAAAGAAAAAGAAAGAATTTACACAGCTAAGTAGATAATTAAGCAACATAAAGAATAAAACAGAGTCAAGGAAAATTTTTTAACCATGGATATGAAAACAAAATAGAAAGTGGCAAACATTAGTATATGTACTGAATGATAAAGAATAAATCTACTAACGAATGAAAATAATAGGACTAAAAGCAAGATACATATACTTTTGGCGGTATTTCCCTTTAACATTGCTTGAGCTTAAGGATGGTATGTATTTTGTTTTTACACAGTATGGTTAATATCCCACTGGGCTTTTTGTTTCTTCTTTAGACAAAGTGCCAGTCGTTCGGGGGACACCTTCTCGAAATTGAAACACAATCTGAGCAGACTTGGTTACATGTAAATGAAAAAAAAGTGTTTTAAAGTATTGTAGATATCATACATGTTTTCAAGATAAATAATTTTTTTTTTATAAAATGTTTATGGAATTAAGTTTATTTATCCATTCGATCAAACTTGTTTAATTGTGCTCTCGAACATGCTTTCATATATGTATATGAAACGGACACGACACAAAAGTTGTTCTGGGAAAAAAAAATCCGCTAATGTCATGTGTACATGGACAGGTAGCTGTCTGTAAACATTATACATATCGGGTTTTTGGGGGTCGGAAGCTTGCTGAAATATAAGTTTAGTGTTGCCTTAAAATACTGTATATATGCATTAACTCCTGAAACATCATCATCAGTGCCCCCCCCCCCCCCTCCAATGGGGCATAGGTTATCTACCTAGTTTGAATTAATCGATCAAAGTATATGTAAAATTGCATTCGTTGTTTATAATTTATGCAAGCGTTGTGTATTGTCACTTTTAAAACAATATACACACCACTGTTACGAACTCTACAAAGAAGAAATAATTTGCTAAGAAGATATATGCTTTCTTGTACACAATTAAAAGTAAATATTTTTTGTTCTTTTCACAAAATAAAGAAGTAAATTTGACAAATCAATTTCATGTGTTCATTTGGTAATTTGTGCATCATAACGATTTAACTCATTTATAAACATGCTTTCTCATATCTGATATCTTTGGCATGCATTGTAATAGCAGAACAAGAATCGCAAATGAAAAAATGTAAATGATTAAACGAGTATGATCAATACAATTATCATATTTGTTACAATATATGTACATTGGTCTAATCAGGGACGTATAATAATGAATCAAATTAGACAATTTCATTACTACAGGTTTTTTTATGGATGTGCACGTTTTCATCGTTTGACGTGTGGTAGTTTTAGGATAATTCATATATCTTCTAATCGCTGCTTTATTTGTAAATAAGAAAAATCAGGTTGCGATCATACATACAATATTATAATGACATACCGATAACTAAAGGTTTGGGTCACATGCAGGGGCAAAAACGCCGGTATCGACTAGCTATGTATCGTCACATTGATGCCCCGTGGTTGGCGATCGCCCTTTACTGCATATACTTATCAGCTTAGAATGTTGTTTTTTTTTTTTTAATATTTCCCTTTATGTCTTTAACCGAGTGGTTTCATATTTAACTGCTTCTATTTCGCGCAGTGTAAAATTCAAAGCGATAACAGCAAATTCCGGCTTCCGGTTTGTCACGAGTAGGGACCTACTTTAGTGTTACAAATTTAATTGAGGTTCATGTATGCACGGGTGTGGGTGCTTTAGTACTTCTGTTAACACAATTTGTTGTACCTTTGTGTTGCTGATGCTATTATGTTCCAATGCATAGGATTAATTTTAGCATAGTTTCTTTGAATGCGCGGCTGTCATTAAAGTTGATGCTTTAATATGCTTTAAAACATAAGATATACATGTATTGGTGCTGTGCCTAATTTCTTGTGTTTGAATCTGGTTGAATGGCAGCAGAGTATTTCACAATTGATATATGTACGGTTGTGACTGGGGTTGATACTTAAGTATTTTGTTTTAAAAATAAAATATTCAGTTGTTTTCGTTGACTTGTTTTTGTGTATAAGTGCGTGGGTTTCGTTTTAATGGTGTAACTTGAGGTTGATGAATGCGCGGTTATTAGTAGGGTTTATGATTTAGTGTTTGTTTTTAGTTCTAATGTAGTTTTTTGAAGTTGATTAATCCGCTGTTGATAGAAGGGTTGATGCTTTAGAGTTTCTATTGAAATTACGCACTTTTGTTTCATGTGCAGTTGTTATTGAAGTTGATGCGCTAGTGTTTTTAGGAAAAAACTGGTGCTTTCGCTGAAGTTTTTGTGGTCGAATATGTGAATTTAGTTGTATAAGGGATGTTTTATGATGATGATGAATGTTTGGTTGTTAGTTGGTTTGCTGTTTTATTGTGTCTCTTAAAAAAAAGAAGCACATTTGTTATCGGTGATGTTTTGTGTTCGAGTTAATAAACACCATAGTAAACTGCTTTTAATCAATTCTTGCGTATAAGAACGGTTTATTATTTGGTATTTATTATGTACTTGTTTTGCCCCTGATGTTATTGTGTTGAAATGCCCGGGATTAGTTGTCGCAGAATTACTTAAAGTTAATGAATGCCTGATTGCAAAAGTTATTGCTACCATCACTTTTTGATGATTTTAATATAAACTAGAACTTTTTTTGTTTTCAACAAAAAGAAAGGGCTTTTCGACATCCCCTTTACCTTTTTGTTATTTGAAATGTCGTTAAAAACAATATCTGGTTTGTTTTCCCCAAATTCTTCAACGCCTTGGTATAACCTGTTTCCTAAATAAGAACTTATAAGTAATGCAATGTCAAAAGAAAGATAACTCCAGAACTTTAAAAGTAAATATACTTTTAATTTCTAAAAGAATATTTTCAAAAAAGGAAGTATTTATTTCTCGGTCTCAAAACTTCGTACCCTAGAGTATCTATGTTTCTTTAAGCAAAGCGAGATAACTCTTTCTAAATTGATTTAAGGAGTCAATTAGTGGCCCATCGGACAATAATTTTCAAATTGTACTCTTTACTGCAAACTGAAAAACCGAAAAGGTTTTAAAAATCAGATGAAAAATGAAACAGTTATAGCTAAAGGGTTGATTTTAGCTCTGACCCCTCTAGATTCCTTGTCTTTCAGAATTTTAATCCCAAAACCTTTTCCGGTCTGCGTATCAGGTCCCTTATTATAAATTTTAAATATATAAAAAACAAGAAAATATTTACTTAAAAATTGATTGAGAAAACATAACACGCGTGAATTAATTTTAACATTAAAACTTTCATAGACGATTTTTTATCAACTTATAAAACCGAAAGTTCTCAATAGTTTGAAACGACACTTAAAATATATGATGATTATGACAATTTTAACATTTCCCATGCCTCATTTTAAAAATTCGTCGTTTATATATATATTTTTTTAACCCCACCCCCTTTTTTTCAAAATTTGAAGCCTAATATTTCGAAAAAAGTAAGAGATAGAAAGAAGTTGTCGGTTACGATTTTGTATATCATAACATGAAATACCAAAAATTTCAAAATGTCCTAGGTTATAATCAAAAATAAAATAAATACAAGGGTCCTTTTGATATTTTGTATTTTGCATGTGTAAATCGGAAGCATATAAATCGGAAGTCCAAAAAGGGACATACGGGAGAGGAGTAATAACAACAGATCGAAAACAATAGGTCTGAAAGTCGAAAAACCCTAATACACATACCTGTGAAAGAAATACTGTTGAAATCGATAAAAGGGAAAATATCCAATATATCTTATTTATCACTAGTAAAAGTTCACATGAACGAAAAAAAAAATTCTTAAGGAGATTTTTGATGGGAAATATTTACATCTTCTCAAAATTCGGATCTCACTCGGAATACTTCGCATAATTTTTTAACGTTATTATCCGGGCTATTTAATTTCATGGCTGATGCAAGGCAAAATCACGGTAGACTTTCTATTTTGGGTTGTGTATTGAAGCCTGAAGTGGTAGAGGGGGCGTTTCAAAACAGATAATCTGGACAGTTTTATATTAGTTGATGAACGTAGTTTGAGCACAAAGGTATTTATGATTATCAATACATCGATATCAATATCTTTTATAGGAGTATTGCTTCAACGAAAAAAGTCCCCTCATGTTTTTTTTTTTTGTTTTGTTTTTTTTTTTGTATTCTAAATATGCTAAAAAAACATTTGTGAAAAAACATCGAGATGAAACAAAGTTTGTCTTCAATTGATTGATTTATTACGACATCTGTTGGCAAACAGTGGCATATGTTTGTACAAATCGACAATATCAGATACATACAGTCCACTTTTTTCCACACATCATACAATTTCAAGATATTAGATTAAAATTAGGGAAAAATACAAATGGGAATGTGAAAGAGAAATTTCACCGATTTTGGGGGCTAGTGACAATTGTGAGTTGGTGTTGTTTTTTTTTTTTTTTTTTTTTTTTTTTTACATCAAACAGCCCAAAATTCAAAAATGTTTAATAAAAAAATCACTAAATATCTGATCGAAAAAATCGGTCTTTTGACGTTAAAAGTGTTCCTATTTTGATCGAAAAGCTACTTGTGTAGATTAAGTGAAAACATCGAGCAAATGGACTATGTTTCTCAAAAAATTCTGAGCAAATAAACTATCAAATGATATGTGTTATAAAATAAAATCGAGGATGAGAGACAAACTAGACTAGCGTGATATATAGCTAGGGTATTTCAATGTGCATGCGTCATATTGACATCATTTATTATGTATCACTTTGCTGCGTTGTAACAAAACATTTTTATAATAGAATCACAAAAATATCCTTTTCCTTAAATGGGCTGAAACTTTACAATAAGAGGTACAATGCAATGTTGATCTATGGTATAAGTTTAAACATTTATGCAAATAGATAGATAGATAGATAGATAGATAGATAGATAGATAGATAGATAGATAGATAGATAGATAGATAGTCAGCGGCATTGTAAACGTTTTTTTTTTCGTTTGATCCGCGTTTATCGTTATCATTTAAGAAGTTGCTAACATGTTTTACCGTGCTACAGTTGTGGCGAGCGCAGCAAGAATTACACATACCTTGCATCATTGTCAACTTAGTGATATTTTGACAGTCATCAACAAAAATCAAAACAGTTTTGAGAAAGAGAGAGAGAGAGAGAGAGAGAGAGAGAGAGAGAGAGAGAGAGAGAGAGAGAGAGAGAAAGAAAGAGAGAGAGAGAGAGAGTTACATGATATATTTCTAAGTTAAAAAAAAAATCTTACAAAATTCATAGACTTGCTTCCCCTTAAAAACGTTCTTTACTTTTGGAGAAAACTGATCAGTCTTTAAAATGTAATTTGTGTTTAATTTGGTCAAAAGTGTAAGTACAATATTATTTTTCTTGTGTACCTTGTAGTTATCTGACTTTTATTTTTTTCCTGGTTCATATTTTTTTTTACCGAAATTTGTTTATTTTGGCATACGTTGTATCCATGCCCACGGTCCCTGTTTGTAGGTGTGTAACTTCCCATTTTCCAAGTTAATGGTTTGACAATATGCTATATTTGCATAGATAATTTAACTGTTTATTTTTTCTGTTTATTCTTTATTATTTAGTTCAACATGATTTTTTTTTAAATTTCCTCCTTACCTATACTTACTGTTCATGCACGCAAAATTAGCTTAACTCTTGCTTGTATATATAGTTATATAATATATCTATCAAAAATTTTAAAAAAAACATTTAAAAAAAACCCCACAAATCAGCTCAGGCAGGTATCGAAGTTTATACTGAAATAGCATAGTACACGCATTACAGATCCACATCTAAATTTATCGCAAGAAATTTAGCGCGAGATCACTGTGACGTCACAAGTTCAAATCTATATTCATTTGTTTACGTATCTCGACTCAATATGAAGGAATGGAAGCATGTGAAAATTCTCTTGGGTCTCATCAAAGCATGTGAGCTACTCAAAACGTGTCTTCAAACCCCAGGGAGCCGTTAATTACGATTAAAACGTTAGCCATTTTTGGCATAGCACCACGGGAGAAAACATTAGAGAGCATTATGGAACGTAGACAAAAAAAATATTCTTGATGAATCTGTAGGTTTAGCTCGTTCTTTTTCCCGCGCGCACTGGTTCCTTGAGAAACGCTACGCTACGCTACGCTATAAAGTTATTTGATTGATATCTACTCGTATTTCATTTTTATTACAAATCTGTACTTTTAACCTATTTAAACCAAGTACAAATATATTTTCCTTTAGAATCAATCGTTGCTTTACATTCTTACTTAGATTCTATATGGGATAACCTATATAATTCCAATGGTAACCACCTTTTCATGTAATAAATTTGAAAATACAAAATCTAAAGTGAAATTTTCTAATTTAGGAAAAGCGTTTAACAGTCCCAAGTATGCAGTCTTGATTAAAATTGCATTCTTGTGTTTGAATTCAGTGTAATTAAGGTAAAGTTTGACCGAAAAAATGTTGTCTACTCTTTGAATAAGATCTATTTAAAAATAATTTCAAAATGATATTGATATTAATTAAAATTCAATATAATTCAATGAATATATTTATTTACATAGTTTTAATTGGCATGTGTTGAATAAAAAAAACATAGCGCTTTTTGTCTTTTAAATAAAAATGCATTATTTCTTACCGGATTGCTTTCCATCGTCTCTAGTATATGGAAGTATATGTTAGTTCTACAATTCGCTCCTTTGAAAAAAAAAATCAAAAAAAAATCGGAACCACAGCGGGGAGTCTATACCGTTTGCCAACAAGTAGGATACTAGATAAAAATTATTGACATGAAGTACATGGTCTCAATGTTTATATTTACAATGCAGTTTAGCATTAAGTTGCATGATAAAAAATTCATAAGGTGTCTACTTTGGTTGAAGATATTGATTACCTTATATGACCTCTACATATATCATTCAAAACAGAGTTAAAACGTATGTAAAAGTCTGAATTCACGAGGATTTCATTTCTGTTGTATTTATAGGAAAAAGAATATATTTATCAATGTTGCTATTTGAACAAAGAACATTCACCGTTTTACATTTACACTGTAAGACATAAACGCGTATCATTTAGTTCAATGTGCGAAATCGGGGGCTCTTCTAAACACTGTAATAAAACAGAAACGGTAATAACAGCTGTTTTTCTTTTTTTTCTATTTTTCTTATCAACATTATTTTGTTGCATACATGGACATTCTACGCTAATACGAGCGTTTTTATATGCGATGATTTGTTTGTTTTGTTGATATCTCTATGAGTGTTGTAGTTCTTAATTCAACATAATGTATCTATCTATTTGAAGATAGAGCATTGTGTGCGATGAGAAACTTTGTAAAATGGCAACTTGAAACAAGATAATGAATTTTAAATCTTTGTTTTAAACAGAACATACTGGTTTAACATTTTCAATTTATTCTTCCATGAAATATCATTTCATGACATTTTTATTTATATAACTACACTGTGAAGTCTGCTTTATGCTAACTTATTAACTATATACATAAAGAATATTCAATTAAAATGTTATTGCAACTAACCTTTTTTACTTTTTTTTTAAATTACATGTACTTTACTTAATTACACTCATAACGATACAATGAATTGCATTTATTAGCACAAGCTCTAAATATAAGGGACAACCAAAGAATAGAAAGCAATCATAAAATTATCCATACTAAAAAATCGATAACGCATTTAAATCAAACAAATCACACACAATTGTATTTGGTTATAAAACAGTCACAAAAAGACAATTTAACAATCAACTATATGAGGAAACTAAAGAAAAGTAATGTGCAAATTACTGATTACAAGTTATCAAATTATAAAACTTGCAGTATACAAAAGATCAGTGAATATTTATTGAATGCTGTTGAAATTTAAAAACAACAATGACCAATTACAACGATAAATGTTTAACCTAGCTGTAGGTAAGTAGCTTTTCCTCCTGAAACAAAATCAGGATAGTCGATCTGGAAGCTAAAGTTTCAATTGACAGCGCACCAAAACTCGGGCTAGCTTTAGGTTGATTAATTTAATTTTCCAACAAAGTCTGTGAAATTAATTAGTACCATTAACTCAATATATAAACCACTACGTCATTGCAAATAAACTAACAGAATGAAACCTCTAAAGAAGCAGCGAGTTTCCGGAAAATCCATAAGCTTCGTAATATGTAACGCCCGCAAAAATCAAGCCGAATTTATCTCCATTCATAGTAGATGCAGTTAGTTCCCCTTCAGAAACATGTATTGATCTTACGTTGTATGTTATGTTACGAACCAAAATGTTTTCTTCAAAAATAATATCGCTTTTCTCTATTACAGTACCATTCACACGGAATACATCTTTAGAGGACTCTCGTATCATTATAGATACATAGTTATAGTCATATCCTAGCGGTACAACTATTTTATAATAATCTAAGTACTGATTGAGTCCTGGCACAATTGTCATAGACGGGTCACCTAACGGTGGTGTATTCGAACTTAAACCTAATCCTGTAACTAAAATAGGCGTTTCCGATTCAATAAAACAAACCTGATTGCTTGTTATTTTAGTGTCAAAAGAATCAAACTGGTTTAAAAATCGAGTTTGTGTTACATGACCGATCATGTAGGTAATGTTTGTGTTTTCTATTGCTGTTATGCGTATAACTGTATCTCTGTCATTCATATTGGGAGGTACGATGTATACCTTGTCTACACTGTCAGTTGGTGGTAACTGTTCGATAAGATGATCGCAAGCACCTATATTCTCAAGTCTATTGCAATTATTGCCCGAAAATACTGCAATAGGAGTCGACGATTCAACAAGCGTTCCAGTTAAATCAGTAACGTGCTCAATCTGATAGGTTTGAAAGCGATTTAGCGAAATGTTAAAAACGTCACCGTTGTAATATGCGTTTCCATCAATAACCAAAGGCACGTTCCGTTTCATCTTGAAAGTGACTGAAACAGTTGTAGTATCTTCAATAGCAGACACAGCTAGTTGGCTATTTTTATTTAATGCAGGCTTTGTTGACACCACTACATATTTATTTGACAGTTTATGCAGTGGTATATGCGTAGTGCTCCCGACACTGGCATATCCATTATCGTGACTAATGACAAAAACATCACTGGAAGTTTCAATTAAAACTGACTTCTCTTCTTTTTGAAAACTTTTAAGTTCCAATTCTTGCGGAAGAGCGATATGCTGACTCGAAGGAATAAGTACATTTCTGTCAATCTTTGCCTTTAATGAAATGTCAAGACGAGGGGATGTTGTAATATTCATTTGAACTCCATTTTCGGATGTTACATAGACATTTTTTGTCGTAACTTCTACATTCTCCATGAACAAAACCAAAAATTCCTTTCCTCTGCTTCCTATACATTAAAAGAAATTAGTATGATCCGTATATTGATAAACTATTTTTTTTGTTAATGCACAATGTGATGTGATGTTATGGTCATGTAATAAATAAATAGATTGTGTAAGTGAAACGTTTAATTAAGAATATTGCTTTTTGTAATAAATTAAAAGTTATAGCAATGGTCTCAAGTTATCTGGTCACACAACATCGGCAATCCGTGTACATTCCTTCGTGAATACATCAAATTCACTAGAGGGACAATGTGTTCGTAGGACATGATACACGTGGAAGACACATCAACCACACACTGGGAATATGTTACTGACCAACAATTTAGCTTGTCATTAGAAAGCAAGCCGACCATAGATATTCCTTACTTTCATTATCAATATTTCTTCTGTGATTATTCACATGTTTTAAGTTATTGATTTTGTTCATAGAAACAACTTGTAAATTTTTAACGATGATGGTTATATTGCTTGGCTTATTAAACACGCGATGGATGTTGTGATAAATTGTAACCATTTTTACAGCATCAGTTTAAAACGTATTTACATATTAACCTGCCAAAAAAAAATGTACCAGAATCCTTATTTAAAATCAACTATCTAATAAACATTGTATTATAGTTTACCCAGTTGTATCATTTTCATGTACCACAGTTCAATATCAAAGAGCACATGCATCTCTTTGCATCAACGTGTGACTATTTCTAGGGAAAAGGTAAACTATTCTATGTTTCACGGGTAGGTTAAGACAATCTCTAGTTTAATGATCGCAATACATATGATATACAGAATGCATAGTTGGCGATCGATATAATGCTACACATAATGTGAGCATTTGGTTGAAAATATTGTTAAAGTATTTCCGAATCAAAAATATTACATTACACTCTTACAGTTTGTGTAGTTCGACCCCAATCTAATTATTATTGCATAAATTTCAATTGTGTTATGTCGATGTGAACGTCTCCAACGACCGACCTCTGTTGGAAGATGATGTTTTCTGAATTTCACAAGAATATTTTGAAATTTTCTCATCAATGCATTAAATCTTCTTTACAAACAAATTTGTTTTCATTATATATATTTTGATACATGTACCTTTATTATAGTGACTGTCCCATATTTGTAAACACTTCACAAAAGTGGTAAAATCAAGATCATCATAGCCAACTTGCATCATCAAATTGTTTGTATTAATACTGAAATTTATATGAAATCAGGTTTATCGCCTCATTTATTACGGATTTCAGTTGAGAAATAAGCAAGTTTAAATCTTTGGTGACGGTAGGGCTATATTTCTTACATGTTGTTCGCTTTATCGATTATATTAAACAACCGTTGCGGGCAGGGACACCATTCTAGTCGAAAGTGAATTCGGAATCGAGTTTCCTCAACAATGTTTTTGTATTGGTTATTTATTAATTTCAAATAATGACTGCATTTGTCACTATATACATTGCCAAATATGAAGCTTTAATGCTAAGCAATTATGATTATCTGATTAGTTTATATATATATATATATATATATATATATATATATATATATATATATATATATATATATATATATATATATATATATATATTCATAAGTATAAATGATACCACTGTGAGTGTAGCTTGAACAGATATATGTAGTATTTTTTTTTTATTTTTTTTTGTACCAATTTACGACGGACTAACAAGATTTACAAGTGTGGTATGTAATCTTTTGAAGTTTCTATAATGTTCCCTTTCTTTATGATTAGCAATTTATTGTGTTACGAGTTCTAAACTTATAGTATCAGCTGATTTTTTTTTCCTTTATAATAATGTTAAAGTTGATCACACCCCTTAGGATTTCTATATTTTTCTTTCTTTTTTTTTTTTACAAATAAAACAGCAGAAAAAATATGCGTACTTGCATAATTCGAAATTGATATTAGAATTAAATGTTCACCATCTTGTATACATCACTAAATGTAAAAATATAATTAAACATTTAAAAACTGGTATATTTACAGTGATAAACTTATGTTTTTACAAACAATAAAGTTGAATATCTCAGCGATAACTAATTGTAAATTGAAAACAATTCATACAAATATAAATTCCGTAAAAAAAGTATATTTCAGCTGATGGATCTAAGTTACGTATGCCGTTGTTAAACTGCAAATCAGAGTCACCCGTAAACTATATATATGTGTGTGTGTGTGTGTGTGTGTGTGTGTGTGTGTGTGTGTGTGTGTGTGTGTGTGTGTGTACGAGTGCCAACAAATACAATACGAATACATTTGCCATAGCTTCACGGAGCATGGTCAAATTTAGTTTACACAGACAATAAACCATAATAATATCGAAAACAATAGTAATTTTTTCAAAAAATTGGGCAACAAAAGGAAATTATATTTAAACATCAGAATGAGAATTGTGATATTTTATTCACCAAATTAGATCGGATATATTTTTCCTTAATCAAAAATCTTTACTTAAAGGGACAGATTCTCCTTATTGAAATTGACGAAAAGAGAAGACGTCACGGAACAACGAAAATTGATAAAAGTATGAGTTCAACCGATTCATTGTGTGAATAATATAAATATAAAGATAATGCACGTTGACACAAATGATTTGTCAAAAGTTATTTGCTTATTCGTGTTTTACGATTTTTTGTGTGGCGAAAACTGTGATTAGGATATCACAGAAGCCCGATGAAATTAGACCATCAGTAAATATTTGGTCAAATAGATAATAACAATATCTTACGCTCAAGGGTTTTCCCTATTGTGAACGAAGAAATTCACGGTAATAAAAAAAAAACCCAACAAAACAAAACAGGGAAATACTTCTGATTCTCGATCAACTGTGAACAAATAAGATACTAAGTCATATAGAGTTGTTTTAAAATGCAGTTGGAAAGACACACTTTACTTAGTGTGCAATAAAGATGGGGTAATTGGAAAAAAAACCTGTTCATACTTCGTCATGGCGTCAAATTTACACGTTACCGTGGAAGATATTTCAAGATTTTGAAATGGAAATAAAGAGTACAGACACACTCTAGTACACTACTGTACACCACTCTAGCTTCCTTTAAATACAATAACGGACAATTTAAATCAACACGTGCGGGGTTTATTTAGAAGTACCTGCTTTAGGAATACGTCATTACTTAATTTAGGTAGGTGCTTAAAAATTTGCTATCTGTACAATAAGTTTGGATCCCGTTTTCTTCTTATTTAAAGTATTGAGAATATAAACATTATTGTAGTATTATCTAAAGAGAAGTTATCATTTACAACGTTCTTTTAGCGACCAACTGATGTGAGACGATTTGAAAATGACTATTGTTTACTCATATTTCCGTTTAAGATTTCAAACTATTTGGACGTGGATGTGCACTATACTCTGTCCCAAGATATCCTGGATTCACATTTTGCTTAATTACTCGATATTTATAAATACCTCAGGATTCAAACGATGTTCATTCAAAAGTATGAAAAATTTCCAAGATTTCTCCGTTGAAACGCCCCTCTAGCTGATCATGTTTCAATACATGGCTAACAAATGTGATGTCTAAGGGGATTTTGTATTGAAGTAGACCCGGATGATAACGTTGAAAAATTGCGCGAGGTATTCCGAGTATTTCCGAATGGAGAAAAGATGTAAACATTCCCCATTATAAATCTCCATAAGAAATCTGTTTTCGTTCCTGTGAACTTTTATGAGTGAAAAATGATTATGTGTTCATAAAGATATCTTGGAAATTTTCCTTTTCATCGATTTCAATTGTACTTCTTTCACAGGTATGTGTATTTTTATAAAAAATCGGCCAAATGTGCTGCATGAATATCTTGGGACAGATTATAATTGCAACTCATTGATAATATAACTTAGATGTATAAATATCGCGACTATTTCATACATTTAGTTTACTTACCTATAGTCATATTTTGAGCCGATTCACGCACAGTCGTTGTTTCAAGATCTGCAACTGTAGTCGTTTGAAGCTTAGCTACTATTCTTAAGGGGATGTTTTAAACATTAATATTCATTTGATTTAACTCATACAATATTAACAAATGTATTTCTGTTTGTATCTAAGAATTCAACAATCATGAAGTCAGTGCTATAAAGAGTAGGTTTTACTCTATTTCATACTACATGTATAAACCGATGTTCTCTTATATTCATAGGGTTTAACGCTTATGTTCATTTCATTTTTTGTTTGTTTCTAACTGCAAATAGCGTACAGGTATAAATACCAATATAACATGTAATTTCTCATGACACAGACAAGTTACAATATATGCTACTTTTGGTAATAAGATAAATTCAAACAATGTTACTATGAATTAAATATGATGACCAACCATACTTATTCGAGCCATGAAGAAGAATGCCAGTTATAACACCGGTGGACGATAGCAGTAGTAAAAGTAATAATAGCAAAATCAGCAGCCTTCTTCTTCGTTTGGATTCGCTCCTCACTGAAATTGGTTGATCGTGATCCATTCTATTATCATAAAAAGCATTGATGCGTGAAAATACCTTTATACATTTTTTTTGTATTATGTTTTTAACATAGAACAATACAATGAATTGTGAAGTTGTTAGTTTCTAAGATTTAATTTTTTTCTTTCGAAAATTGGTTTGTGAATAAACCACAAAAAATCCAACGCAGGTAGTATAAGAAAATTCAGAGTTTGTTTTTGTGGAAAAAAGTGTCATTTTTATTTTCTATTTACACGAAAACAATTCTGAATTATCAATTGCCACGTAAATGCGTGTTTTATGAATCGTATTTGTGCGTCAGAGTTGATTCGCTCATGAAATCTATCACACAATGGCATCACATGCTGGTTATCAATAAAATCAGTATATTTTCTTCAATAGAAAAGATGAGCTCTACCTCGGAGTTCCTATGATATCATAATTTGATGGGCAATAAGTTCTTATTGTTAATATTGCCGCTAGGTCGTTTTTTTTTTTTTATCTTATTAACTAAATACTATCATTCCTCACCAGAAAACTTCTTAGTATCGTCAATTGAATGTACAACGGAACAAGCACAAAACAAAGGATTCAGCAGCACTTATTAGTTTTTTATGTGAGATGAACTCTCCCACATCAATGACCCCATCGCTCTCACGTCCATGCGAACGAAAAATATTGTTTATCAATCTTTGTAAAGTAAATAAAATTCATTAATTAATGAAAAGCAGGTTGAACAATGTAAATGTATCTCTGCCTACTCTATAACACTTGCTACGAAAAGATATACCAGCACCTGTATTATCTTTATTATATTTTGAATAACCAGCCAAACAGTTCATAAACTGGAAATGGGCTAAATCCCAAGTGTATGTCTTAATTGTGTCTTATTTCGAAGGTTTTCACTGAATTTCGAAGAGTGTTTTCCTAGTTGCGATCATATCAATCGAACATTGTTTTTTTTTTTTTTTAAATGGCATCTTACGCCTTTTTCTTTTCTTTTTGTTTTTCTTTTTTTTTTAATTCATGCAACATATATAGAATATAGTTAATAATAACAAATTGTTTTAAAACTTGTGAACATGATAGCATAGTGCTTATTCTGACGTCAAAATGATCAGTAATCGATCACTGAAAATTGCTTGATCATATCCATAAATCCAGCTTACAAAGACACAACAATCACAGTATCTAATATTGCTAAACAACAAGAACCATACCTTATTCATGATAAACTATTGATGAAACTTGATTTTATATTGTTGTGTGTGATACATTTTAGATACATTTACCTTATTGTACTTTCAGGAATCCTCTATAACATACTCAAATAAAAGACCCAAAAAGTCCTTTACTGCAATTCAATCTGTTTTGTCTTTTGAACTGTTGAACTTTTGAAAAAGTATATATATCAGAGCTGAAACAAGATCAAACATGAATTTACGATAGGTGACCACATAGACAACGCTATTTTTATGAGCATCAAGAAACAACGGACAACCAATTAATTTATATCTGATACCAGTGATTACAATTTTATAAGTTAAAAAATTAACTTAAGATAATTGTTATCATATATATGTATTCCTATTTTATAATGTTTCATACTCATTCTTTTATGCATACGTAATCAATCTGATCGGAGCTTGTTTAACTTTTTTCGCAGTATTCGAAGATATATTTAATCTGTCCATTATCTTTGGTTTGAAGAGCTATAGAACAAAACAAATGAGTTATAAAAGATCAAACACTTCTTATCATAAAATGTTTAAGCAGATTGTGTTCTGTTTGAATTATTACATTTTCAATGTTCCCACTTAAGTTAGTTATCAAAACCTAAGTAGAAAATGCGATGTTCAAGTGCCAACGAGTACAAATGCCGTAAGTGAATCAGAAGTGTGGTGTCAAACGTACACACTATATAATTTAAGTATGTCAAACATAGTCTATGAAAAACTCCATATATGAATGGATGTAAAGTTACACCAAAGTTGCACCAATATGCCAATTTCTGTAGAAAGAATATTGCAAACAACAGCTTGAAATATGACAAATAATTCTGTAATATCTGTTTTTTTTATTTCTTAATTAATTGTTACAACTTATCGTACCTACAAGTAAACTGTAAATGCCTTTAGCCTTGTAATGCTGAATGTTAAACTTAATTAAACCTAACGAGAAGTTTAAAAACTTATAGCAAAAACAGGTGGAAAGATAAAAAACAAAACAAAACCGACGTCAATACTTGATAAAATTGGGAGTTCTTGCTTGTATTAAATGCCTTTGAATATTGCAAAAATTCTCGAAGAGTGTCATGATTAGTAAGATGGGCATCTTGAAGTTAGTTTACAGCATGCCATTCCCTTGAATGAAGTACATGAGTAAGGATTGATGCGATTCTTACGACTTTGACGATGGGTTTTGCTTTACAAAGTGGATTTTTAAGCGACATATTGAAGGTAAAATAACATGAAGCTAAAGTCGGGCGGGTGGAGGGTAGTAAATTTCAAACTGGTGAGCGTCGTATTTGTCAAGTCACGACATGCACATAACACTAACAGACAATTTTTTTAAGGAAAGAACGGGGGTCCTACAAAATACTAAAACATTAATGAACAATGGGCTGTGAATGGAAGGGTAAACATCTCAGAGAAAACATAAACTTGATATGTTAGCATTCTCATATCTGTCCCTCTCTTCCTTGTTGAAATAAGAGCACGTGTTACGCCTTTTCTGCAAATTGTTCAATTTGCCAAGTTGTATGAAGTCTTCCGTTAGTGATGTTCAAAATTTATTTTATACATAGATAATACAGGTGAATCTCGATATCTCAAACTTCAGGGGACCATGATTAAACTTCGAGAGATCAAGAGTTCGAGATATCAGAAGTTTAAAAAAATATGGAATTTTTTGTTTCGGTCATATTGGTTCCAAATTTATAGTAGCAGGAAGTTTATATTCATAAAATGAAAGGATAGTCTAACATTGTTTCATTGTTATTTTCTGCTACTTTACTTTAATTTTAACAATACAGGACTTAGTTCTGTGTTTATTAAGTTTTTTTTAAACTTAAAAAAAACCTTTTAAATATTTTATGTTTTCTTAATCACATACTATTTTAAATAAAGAGCGGTTTGATTTACCATAAATTTCACAAGTTGTTGAAATTAATATATTAGTTACACATTAACCAATATATATATATATATATATATATATATATATATATATATATATACTATATATGTACTAAGTATAACAGGACCCAGGTTTTAATTCGAGAGATCAATAACTTCGAGAGATCTGAGTTCGAAAGATCAAGAGTGAATTTGCTTAGTAAAAGAGAGAGAAAAAAATGGGACCTTGATTTCTGTTCGAGATAAAACGAACTTTGAGAAATCGAAGTTCGAGCCATGGAGTGTCATCGGTATATAAATTAAGTATTGTACATATCGTTTCTCCCAAAAAACTTTATATTCACGTTTTATGATGACCACTTACACCTGCTATGTAATGTTTTCTCAAATGTTGATCCTTGCATCTGACTCGCCAGCTTATCCCCATAACAATAGGTTAATAAATTAAAATGCGCGTGCTGTGAACACTGAATTTGGGAGTCTGCCACCGTTATAACAGTTATGTGAGATCTCCATATGTTTTGGGGCTTTTTTCGTGAATGAATGTGACCATTGCAGCTAACGCTATACCGAATTCCTACTCTATTTAAAAAGGCAATTAAAAGTAAAAAATAAAATACCAATTTAATTACTAATATTATGTATCAAACTTTTTATATAAATGTATTTATATTTTCATTTATTTATTTATTTATTTAATTATTTATTTTATTTAATTAGGTTAATGTTTCTAAATTTGTATTGCACATCAACCAAGAAGGATACGGAATGGGGAAGGAGTCATATCTTTTAATATTCCATTGGTATTTGAAGTCGTTGGTTGGGGGAAGTAGGTGGAATTATAAAATTGAAATATAGAGTGGATTCAAATTTGTTCATATCATGATTTACGTCACAGGTGTTGAATGTTGCCACAACAGAGGGGGAGGGGTTGACATTCTACAAAGAGGTATATAGAGAAAACAATCTAAAATAATATATAGTCCAAAAGCGTGTGCTCAGATACATACGAAACACCATAAATTGAAGGCTATTTTATTTTTACCTCATATATTTTCATGTGTTAATGCCATAAAAATAGACAAAATGATTTAAACACTAGATCTTTTTACTAGATAGATAAAAGTGGACCGGCCATTTAGTACACTGCTAAAGACAATTTAGATAGGGCTGTAGCGGTAGAGTTTTCAAATTTGCAATATCTCAGTATGAATTGCATTTTCTTTTTTCATATTTGGTTTTCGAGTTTCTATCTAATTTTTACTCCATATATTTTCAGATCAAGCCGATTGTTTAGTTACCGAATTTGTGGGAGATCAACCTTTTATATATGTTTTACATGGATTTTTCCAAGTTCCAGTGATGCAATATAACAATGCGTTTTTCTTTTTTTTTTCTTTTTTTTTTGGGGGGGGGGGGGAGTTGTTCTGTATTGTGTTTTTTTTACTTGTTCTTTTTTTATTGATAGTTAAAAACAAACCGGCAGAAAATGATGCCTCAATTTTTTTTATTTTTAATTTACTTGTAAACCTGCTTTCCATCGTGTCAATAAACATCTTTGACAAGTTCGTTGCTAAATAAAACTACTTCAAAATAACTGAAGCACCTCTTCAATTTAATATCTCCTCAAGTAATGATGACCGTTAAAGAGCTGATTTTGAAAATATTTATCTTTCCAATCTTCTCTTAAGACAATATTTAAATAAACAAATTAGGTAGCGACACTGCTTTAAAATTTGTCGCGACATAATACATTAAAAAAAACAACAACAAAAAACAACAAACCCCCCAACAACACCAACCCCAACACCCCCTCCCCCCAAAAAAAAGACAAAAAACGGTAACAAAACGTTTCAACTATGAACAGATATTTCTTACATCCCGGGAAAGTTATTATCCTATTGCGAGAGAGTTTAACGACAAACAAAGCATTCATAACTTAACTGGTATTATTATTATAAAATCGATCCTGGGAGTTCTTTAGGCGTGACCTAAAAAGTCTGTTAAATATGGTCTTCTCATTCGACACACTGAAATCTTTCAAAAGCAAATCGACTTCAATCTATGTGTAAGCATGAATTATCTTTCCCAATTCTGCAACACCTAGGTTTTAAATCAATTTGATCACTGAATTGGGGGCATTGATTTTGTGACGACCACTGCAATATTTGGGGACGAAGTAAATAACACTACTGTATAACAATCATGTATGTGTTTAAAAAATATATTTTTCTCGATGTAGGTATTAAAAAAAACTTGTTGCACCTACATGTCAATAGTACTGATTTTCGGTTAAAGTTCGAGACGAACCTTCGTGTTTGATACGAAATGCATTAAAATGTGCCAATAAAGAAAAAAAAATTGCAAACTTAAGCATAAACTTTATTTTGATATTGAAGTTATTCAGTACTTAAAAGGCCAAGATGGTAGAAGGAGTGAAAAATAAAGTGCATTCTAGTGAGGTAAAATAATGTTTTTATCATTTGCATTTACTATTCTTTATGTAAGAAAAACCAAAGTGTAATGCGTATGAAAAATATATCTATAAATGTTTTCCTAAGCAGCGTCTGTCAAGCTGTTAACATTATTTAATAAAAAATGTATTAATACATGAATTGATTACATTGTGACATGAAAATGTATTAATACATGAATTGATTACATTGTGACAAAAAGGACACCTTCATTATTTCTTTTGACTGCAATTCTTTTTTAATATAATGTTTGCAGACGTATTATGAACAAAACATGACAAAAATATGATTGGTTAATGCAAATCTCATATTTTAGTAAAAACTTACGATTTTATTTTTTCTTTAGAAATCCGTTTGGAATGACACTCCAGCAAAGAAGATTGCCATTGGTCAAAATAAGGTATGTTGATAGACAACAATATAAAACACAAATGGATTCTGTATTCTTTTAGATTGGACTACAATTTTCACATTTATTTAAAAAATGCATCGAATCATTTCGTTAATTACAGTCATATGATGAATAAGAATCGAATGATATGCGCTAAGAGATTGATGAGATATGGTATACAATCCCAATGCTATAAGATTACAATGATATGAGTTGCTATGATGTATGCTTTGTAAAAAATAAATGCTTCTATAATGAATGTACGCAGTGTTCGGTATTGCAGTCGTCAATGTTATATTATTAACTCCTTACACTTGATGAATTTGTTTATGATGCACAATTTAGATGTATATCTTGATATTGTGGACTGTGCCGATTTCAAACCCGCGTAACCACCGATAAACATTGTGTGAAATTTAAACATTATAGACATCGCACATTTTATATGCCCTTTCAAAACTGCATTCGGCCATACATAAAATTTAAAATAATATTGAAGGCAATACTTATAATGACACTTAAATTTGAAGTTTTTGTTCTTTTTTTAGATTAACAAACAAATGAAAAAACACTTTACATCAAGCACAATTTAGACAACTGTTGTATTTCTTTTCCAATAGTTATGTTAAACATTGCTTTTTGACGGTTTACTGGATGTTTCTAGACAATCATAAACCGGAAACAGAATGCACGAAGAAAGACCAAAATAAACAATATGAAGATTAGACGAAAAGAACTGACCTTTCGAATCATTGCTATTTCATGCTGCTTGATCCTGACCTGTGGAATTGTTACTTTGACGATAGTGGTTGTTATGCAGAATGAAAATGGTAAAATTTAGAATGAGAAAAAATATGAGAATAGTGGATAATTCACCAATTTGAGTTTTGTTATTATTGTTATAGACTCACATACGACGGCACCAATTGTCACTGAATTGTCATCTACAACGGCAGCAACAACAACGCTACGGCTAACAACGATCACTGCGGCTCAAAATAATACAATGTTACCGAATACAACACAGCAGTCGACGACATTTGGTTTGACAAACGTTTCTAGTACACCACTGAACACAGTAAATACCCCAACACTACCATCACCAACCACAACACTAAACTATTCAACATATAGCATAATTGATAATTCTACAACGTCTCTACAAATAACAACACAGCAAACA
This sequence comes from Magallana nippona, assembly GCA_033439105.1. Classification (NCBI taxonomy): domain Eukaryota; kingdom Metazoa; phylum Mollusca; class Bivalvia; order Ostreida; family Ostreidae; genus Magallana; species Magallana nippona. The sequence goes on along the minus strand of CM065917.1, from coordinate 36,023,755 downwards.
ACGTTCAATGTTAACTACAGCTCAACACCGACAACATTGGATAGCACACAACTATCAACCGTGAATACGACAGCAACGTCAACGACTTCTCTTCCATTTACAACAACATCGCTTGGAGCTCCAACTCCAATAATTAATACCACAACAACGAATCAAACCTTATCATCCCAACAAACGAGTTCTAGTACAGATCTAAATTCAACGACAGCACTTCCAGTGTCGTGTATAAACACAACACCAAGTGCAAATAACAGTACGTTGCCTCCAGTTCTTACGTCACAAACAACAATTTTCAATCTTATATACAATTCTACAACCGAGTCACCGACATCGCAATATTCAACATCAAGCAACACCACATTGTATACAACACTAGCACAAACAACATCACCACAGCGACCAACAAACAGTTCAACAACAAATTTATCCGTTACAACATTACTACAAACATTTTTAAGTTCGGGCTCTAATACTACAACATTACCGCCGGTTACAACACAACACGCATTGAACATAACTGACTTTTTAACAACAACACAACAGACTTGGAATGCAACTAACTTCACTGTTTTGTCGATACCAGTGACTACAGTATCAACACCTATCAATACAACAAACAATTCTACCAAATCATTACCGTAGAATTTGTTCGCAAACAATCAAATACTGTTAAAAACTTACAACCTACATGTCATTAGACGTCGCCTTAACACGCAATTTCAAAAATGCAGCCATATTGATGACTTAATAAACGGCAACATAATATCTATCGCAATAGTTAAATATCTGCAAATCAACTAATAGCAGTCATTATGATAATGGTGGATGGTATTTTTATTTGACACCAATGTTTTGCTTCTTCTGAACTTGCGGGAAATTTATCTATTTTTACACAACATAGACAGTAATCCGGAAATAATTGTTTTCTTAAACATGTTCATTATTATTATTTTTAAGTGTTCATGCAAACGATATTTTATATATTTTGAAAAATGATTTATGTTTCAGTGTATAATTCCATCACTTAAAATGTAAATTAAAAACACATATTGCGATGAATCAGTTTGTATTATAACATATTTATTAAAATGCATCTTCACCAATACACCAAGAAGCATGCACAACAAATACTGTGTTTGAATTTAAAATTTAGAACAACGTTCAAATTAAATTGATGTATTTTGTAAATCTGTAACGAATAAGACAAATATTCTCAGTGCTATGAAATAAAATACTCTAAACGAATAGCGTTTGCTGTGTATTCTATTTATATCTTTCCCCGTTGAATCAAGAACACCGTTTAATGCAATATATTTATGTATAAAAATTATTAAAGGAAAATGTATTAAAAAAAACCGCTAATTCAAATCCTCACTTAGTGTTAGTTAACCATTGTCAAATTGTGTTAACACTTAATACAGAACGTTAATTTTGCGCCGTTAGAATGAATGATTTACCTTGGTTAAACAAATGCAATAGAAATTTAATGACAGTGTATTCCTGGACAAAAACCAAAAAAGCAATGTTTGTGGTACATGTAGTATTGAGGACAAAAACAAAAACAAAAACACATAGAACACTTGTTTCTATAGAAAACCTTTTTCTTGAATCATGTTTTGTCTAAGACCATTGGATGGATTTGTTTATTTTTAGACCATATAGATTTCTTTTGGAGGAAAAACTATGTTTCTTAACGATAAAGGAAAATATTTGATTCTAAATTAAAAATATTATAAGTTTTTCAAAATTAAGAAAATGTTAAAGAATAATGTGTTGACCATTAAGCCTGATAAACGTACAATGTAAGTAATCATGCACATTAAATAAAATTTTCCATCTGCTGTTGGTAATAAAAAAATGGTTAATGGTTAATGGATAAATTGACATTAAAAATGGATCATCGCATGAAAAGGTGTACATGTATGCTACATGTATCTTTTGTCGATATCTTATAACGCCGTTCCATTCTGTGATTTATATATCAAAGCCAAAAACACAATGCGAGATACATAAACCGGTTTCTTTCATTTTTTTTTGTTAAATGCCCTTGGTTATCAGTCGATGTAATCTTAATCACTATATAATTGTATTTTTTATGCAAATTTGATGATAAAACGAAAAATGTGAAACCTAGCTTATTCACGATACTTTTTTAAAATATTGTTAGTAGTGCAAACACAATAAGGCGATTTCCTTTCTTGGGTAGATTCATAAGATGTTTAAAAGGCTTTATGTAAAAAGACACGCCTTACACATTCACCATGCTCTTTTCAAATCACCTTTAAAATATTGGCCATTGTTCACTAGCAAAATATACAATAGGAAGACGGATAGAATGAATAAAGTAAAGCGAACAAAGATAGTCCATACTAATGAGCTAAATCGATGAATGGTAGAGAAAACTTAATATTAAACAGTGAAAAAAATCAATAGTAAAAAAAAACTTCGGCTTTGAAAATCAATTTAAAATAAAATTCAAAGAGCACACGGCGGGTGTGACCGGACCGGTCAGCAGAAGATGCTCACTCCTCCTAAGCACCTGACCCTACCTCTATCTTTTTGGAGGTCCGTGTTGCTCTGATTTGAATTTGTATTTCGTTTTACGGATTTTTGAGATGGTTGACGGTTTGTTATTGTCATTTTTTCATGTAAGAGTTGCACTTATGACTAAAAAACCTCATGCCTAATCAATTTCTTAATTGTATCTTACATGTTATTTGAAGCAAACCATTTACTATATATTACAAACAAAATCAGGTAGTGTAATTATTCATAGAAAATACAATAATTTCACAAATCAAGGAACATCCTGTTTAAAGAAAAATCATACGAGATAAAAAAAAATATAAAATAATATAAATATGTGGGTCTTTTAATTGGGATAAAACTGTAAATTGAAAAAGAAAATACATTTTGATTGTTTGTATAAAATCCATGATAAAAGACAAGGATTAATTAAAAATATATTTGCGATCTCTTCTTTAAAAAACGGCTTACATCACATACAAAAGTAACAATGCATTAAAGTTAGGTTATTGTCATTTAATAGTGACACTTCAATCAACAAAGCTGTTAATAAACATCAAAAGCAAAATTAAAAAACCCTGCATTAGTAATAACTTGTTTGCTAAATATGCTAATTAATGATATTTCATCATTTTAAAAACAATTTTATTTTCGTTTCCGATGTTGAGTGGATTGACTAAAGGAATAACTCGTCAAAAGAAAATATACAAGATGAATTGTATTGATATGACTATTGTTCACAAGTCTGTGAATCCATAAAACTAGGATTTTTACAAATTCTTCGAAATTTGCAAACTTATTTTTAATGAAACAGCGGAATATGTATTGTGAGAGTACATGATTATCACAACACTTATCTTTATCGTTAAATATTCTTTAAATAAATCGTTAAAAGTGATTAAAAAAAACTAAATTATCGAAAGATACATCTAAACGTTAGATTAAATAATTAGCATCATTATTCTTTCATTGTAAATTTGAGTTTGACGTTCATTCGTGCAATCCGTTAAGGTTGAAGATAGTTTCGATTGATCGATAAACTATTTAGAACCCGTGTAGATTTCAGCCCTATTAGTTTTCTCGAGGCTTTGATTCACAATTGGTTTTCTTAAAAGAGGAGACAATACTACGTGGATACAAATATTGTAGTATATTTAAAAAAAAACCCTTCAAAGACAATGTTGATTTTTTTTTCTTAAATGTCCATATACGTTATATATTACTTCAGTAATGTTTGTGTTAAATGACTATAACATACAATATATGCATTATATATTCCCAAAAAACACAATACATTTAATGGTTAGGCTTATCATACGGAGATATAATTTTTAAGAATAGATTACTATGAATTATAATTTTTATTCATCCAGGCGCCATTGAGTTGAGAATGTCATGAAAGAAATGCGTACATTGGTGTAATAAAGACTATTCAACATAAACATCGAATGGTTCTTCATATTAGATATGCATTTTTTTGATAGCAAATGTACTAGTTATAGATGGCAGTAGATGTGATTTAGCATGAGTATTAACAGTAATTACACAATCTAGGCGAATACACTTCGGATGAAAATGTTTCGACGAAAAATGCAATGTACATACAGGGTGAGAAAACCAGAAGAATAAGGTTCGCCAAACACGCGGTGTTATCCCGAATTATTTCTTTTTTTAATGTGTTGGATAATTCATCAATAAAGATAAGCTATTAAGTAACCTATAGATAAAATGACATATATTGAAGGTCAGAGAATGTACAATTGATCATAAATTAGAAACGTTTGATATCGCTAAGATACTGATTTTTATATTTCTGATTGAATTATTATATTGTAATTATTGGTATCAAATCTTGAATCTACAGTTTTAATCTCGATTTTCGTATTTTGACTCTCATGTTCAGAATTTTGAATCTCGTACGAGCCTTCTAGGAACATTGTGGTTTTTTTTTATCTGTATTTGCTATTAAAACCAATATATATATATATATATATATATATATATATATATATATATATATATATATATATATATATATATATATATATATATTGGTTACTGTTTGATTATGAATCGGTTACTGTTTCATTGTGATTGATTGTGACCGTAATACAGCCAAAGTCAAAAAGCTTTTAAAAAGCTTTTAATTCTTAATATTAAAGATTTCATTAGGAACAAGAATTAAATAGAAGAAAAACCCAATAACATCTTATTTATATAGATTGATTTTTTTCAACCATTATGTATAATTCAAGTGTTTTTAAAACGGAATAATCATTTCTTAATTATAGAATAGTGTGTCAGGTTTCTCGATGTGTTGATGTAGATCCTTAGAAATATATATGGGTGTTATTCAGCCTTAGTATCATTTTCTTTGAATGCTTAATATTTGATTTATGTTACGCCTCTCTTTTCTTTCTCTCGCAATATGTCTCTTTATATTCATCTAACGGAATGGAGATATTTAAATAAAATATGTATGCTTTACAGTCTACTTTAAGTATTGTTCATCCTGTTCACATGTTTGTAATATTGTCTACTGTATTAATTAAGGATTGAATCAAAAAATTTTGAAAGATATAGTCTCATAACTGCAGCGGTGTGTGCATACAAATTGAGCAATGCGCGTCAGCGCGTTATGAAAATTTGTATGCACACGTGCACACCGTTGCAGTTATGAGACTATATCTTTCAAAAATAACGATTAATGCTTATATTTACATTTTTTTAATTCGTGCCTTGTCTGCAAATGTGATTTTATACCTTACAAATCCTAGTTTATCCTAAGGGTAAGTTCAAATAAATGGAAGAACCACTGCAATAGCTACAAGCGTGAACTTTGATTTTCGCTTGTGACGTTGCATTTTACAGTGATCAACGTTAGTGACGTCATAATTAAACTCGTCATTTTAACCTTTCAGTACCCTGTGTGTGTTCAATGTTATAACTGCATTAGCTTTCCACACACTTTACATGCAAACAATATGTGGAATGTAAATATTGATTTATAAGATGCAACTGAAGCGTAATGTGAACGTTGTAAACATTTCATAAAAATTCATAAAATGAACATCTAATTAAACATCTTTTTAAACATAAAAAAACATAAATGAAATAGTCATTAACAGGGCGCTTTGTCTGTTTATAATTGCAAAAGCTGGCATTCAAAGAAAAAAGAAAGAAAGAGAGAGATAGAGATAATACAATGAATGTAACAGCCACCAAATTCATATAGTCTGGAGTAAGCCATTTTACTCTTCATAAACAACAAAACGATTCTTAAAAACAGTGAAGTACTTACCCCAATTTTATAGAAATGACGTTTTACTATGAAATAACACAAAAATCATAACGTCTAATGAATAAATCCACTAGACGTTATGTTTTTTTTATTTGGTATTTCATAGTTAAACGTCATTTTTACAATCAACAGCCTAATTTTTAAACTCAGTGCAAAACAATTCATATAAAAGGAAGGACTAATTTATGGCTATAAAATTGGGTTAAGTACTTCACTGTTTTTAAGAATTTTATTGTTGTTTATGAAGCCTAAAATGGCTTACTTCAGATTATATGAATTTGGTGACTGCTACATTCATTGTATTCTCTCTCTCACTCTCTCTCTCTCTCTCTCTCTCTCTCTCTCTCTCTCCTCTCTCTCTCTCTCTCTCTCTCTCTCTCTCTCTCTCTCTCTCTCTCTCTCTCTCTCTCTCTCTCTCTCTCTCTCTCTCTCTCTCTCTCTCTCTCTCTCTCTTTGAATGCAAGCTTTTGCATTTATATACAGACAAAGCACACGGTTAATGACTGGTTCATTTATGTTTTAATGTTTAAATAGATGTTTAATTATATGTTCATGTTATGAAATTTTAGGAAATGTTTAAAACATTCACATTACGCTTCAGTTGCATCTCATTAGTCATTAATACAGTAGACAACACCACAAACATGCGAACAGGATAAACAATATTTTAAAGTAGATTATAAAACATACTTATTTTCATACAGTGGTAGCAACGTTATTGTTGACAAACGACACGCACGATTCTGATACACGAACGATCACGCACGATACACGAACCATTACACACGATACACGGACGATCACTAACGTACTGAATTTTCACGATACACGAACGATAACGATAAAAAAACGCAAACAACGATTCAACACTATTTAACACGCAAAATCAAAATTAATATATCAGATTTGAATTACGAAAACGTATTGCTTTAATTAGTATTACAGTATGCCTGTGTTTTATTGAAAAGCGGCATGTACAGTAGCCATGCACTGTTTTTTTATACAAGTAAACGATATGGTAGGATCCATGCACCAATTAAATTGTTTTGTCTCCACAACGAATATTAACTTCTATCATAAGTTAAAGAAAATTAAGTGAAAAAGAAATGAAGATAATGCATAAACTACACGAAATTATTTACACACGAGTTGATGTTTATGTAATCCGATTCCCTTACATACGATTTAATTGTGCGAGATACCGGTTAAATTTGTTACTTTGTTCTAAAAAAAAATCGATTTTACACATCCCATATTTCCATAATGCACGGTACATAATTGATTGACTTTTATTTCTAAATTTTAAAGCGTCTAAATAAATTTTATTCTAATGAATGTTTATTCAATGTAACAGAGAGGAATGCGTATCGTATTTTTTCATTTGAAAGAAAACTTAATGATTATTGTTTAGCTTGAACGGGAAATGGTTAAGCTTGACCGCTTTCATTCAACGTGTCTCTTTTGCTTGACGCTAATATGATTTAAATTATATTTCAAGACACGATGGATGCTTGATATAGACTGATTAAAAATTCATGCAAAACTAGATAGACCTATCAAAGGATTAAATGACTTGTTGAATTACTAGTTAACGACGAAAGAGAGAATATTTTAAAAAGATTAGCGCTGACATAATACATAAATGTAAACAATTGTTAATATTTTTCTATAAAATAGTTTAAATTCACATATTGTTGCGTTGTTTTAAAAACTAATCGTTGTTGTTTTAGAATAAATCCTGGCATTCCGCAAAAAAAGTTACAAAACGAAAAAACCGCACGATCACGCATGGTAAAAAACGCAAACCAATTATTCTGATACACGCACGATCCCGCACGTTACACGAACGATCACCCACGGTACACGAACTATTTAACACGATTAGCTTGTCAACAATAACGTTGTTACCGCTGTATGTATTAAAATATCTCCATTCCGCTAGATAAATATAAAGAGACATAATGCGAGAGAAAGAAAAGAGAGGCGTAACATAACTCAAATATTAAGCATTCAAAGAAAATGATACTAATACTGAATAAAACCCATATATATTTCTAAGGATCTACATCAACACACCGAGAAACCTGACACACTATTCTATAATTTAGAAATGACTACTCCGTTTTAAAAACACATGAATTATACATAATGGTTTACAAAAAAAATCAATTTATATAGATAAGATGTTATTGGTTTTTTTCTATTTAATTGTTGTTCCGAATGAGATCTTAAATATTAAGAATTAAAAGCTTTTTAAAAGCTTTTTGACTTTTTTCTGTTTTACGGTCACAATCAATCACAATGAAACAGTAACCAATTCCAAGACTCATCCGATATATCAACTAGAAATATGTATTTTGTTTTTAAATAGCAAATACAAATAATAAAAACCCACAATGTTCATTTAGACAAACTCCTAGAAGGCTCTTGCGAAATTCAAAATTCTGAACATGAGAGCCAAAATACGAAAATCGAGTTTAAAATTGTGGATTCAAGATTTGATACCTATAATTACAATATAATAATTCAATCAAATCAGAAATATAAAAATCAGTATCTTAGCGATATCAAACTTTTCTAATTTAGGATCAATCGTACATTCTCTGACCTCCAATAAATGTCATATTATCTCTTAATGGATACTTAATAGCTTATCTTTATTGATGAATTATCCAACACATTAAAAAGAGAAATAATTGTGGATAACACCGTGTGTTTGGCGAACCTTATTCTTCTGGGTTTCCTCAAACTGTATGTATTCTTCCTCGAAACATTTTCATCCGAAGTGTATTCGCCTAAATATTCTTCGATAACATTAACTGAGTAGCCGAATAATGAAAAAAAAACAACTTACGATCACAAGTACACTTAATCTGAAACATGAATTTACACACTGTCTTAAAGTATTTTTCAAAACATCAAAAATGACAAAAAGAAGGAGGGGGGGGGGGGAATCAATCATCCATACCCAATTTATATATTGATTTTTATTAAACGATTCATTTAGGTTGAGTAGAGAGTCTTCTTCTTCATCTGTTAGATTGTTAGAAAACTTTGTAACATATTTCTTAATTTTAGACATTGTTTTGTTATTTTGGTTTGATGGCAGATCTTGGTAAAAATGTATATCATTTAATTGTTCTAGTACCATTTCTTTGTGGTGGTCTGTATCCATGATGAAGATGGCTCCGCCTTTGTCAGCTTCCTTTATAATAATGGTATTATCACTCCTAATATTTTCTAATGCTGTTCTTTCTAATATTGTGATGTTATCTCGTACACGGACATCGGTCTTGTTTATTTGAGCTGCGGTTTTTAAGCAATTAATATAATCTTCTAATTGTTTGTCTCTGTTTAAATTGTTTAAACCCAACTCAAACAGAGACAAACAGTTAGAAGATTATACCAATTGCTTAAAAACCGCAGCTCAAGGGAATCAAACACGTACTGAAAAATAATCATTTTTTCTTTGATGACAAATATTTCCTACAGATAAAAGGAACGGCCATGGGAACAACGGTTGCCCCCAGTTACGCAAATTTGGTTCTTGGTTACCTCGAAGAAAAACTAATTTCAGAGTGCAAAAATTATTTTGAAAAAGAAGAATGTGCCATATACACCAGAAACAACTGGAAACGTTACCTAGACGATTGTTTCATTTTTTTGGACAAAATCACTGGAAGACTTACAAAATTTCCACAAAATACTTAATTCTCTACAAGACAGCCTACAATTTACAATAGAAATCAGTGAAAAAGAATTGCCATTTTTTGACATTTTAGTGATTAAAGAGGGAATGAAAATTACAACAGATCTTTACTACAAGAAGACAGACTCTCACCAATATTTGATTTTTGATTTATGTCATCCTTCTCATACAAAACGAAACATCCCTTTTAATATGGCCTGGCGAATATATACCATCGTTGTAAATGAGGAACGGAGAAAAACAAGACTGTCCGAACTAAAACTAATTCTTACCAGACAAAAATATCCTACACGACTCATTGAATCAGCAATACGTAAGGCGAAAGAAACACCAATTGCAGAACTTAGATCAGTTCAAAAATGTGAGGAAAGCAACAACAGAAACATCCCATTTGTTCTCACCCACAACCCGAGAAATCATAACATGTTTAAATCAGCCAAACAGTTTTTTTCCCATTCTACAACAATCGCAAAGCTTACAAGAACTGATCCAGCCTAATGATATACTTCACAGCAGACGTCACCTCGAACTTTAAAGAACATTCTTACCAAAGCCAAATTTACTTCGAACCCCGTTAAACCAACTGTATCTAAATGTAAGGATCCACGATGCGGGACATGTCCTTTTCTTCAAACCGGCCCATCCATATTTTTCAAGAATGGCATGCAATTTAACGTAAATTCAATAATGAATTGCAAATCAAAGAACCTAATTTACTGCATGACGTGCCCTACTTGTGGTGACAACTATATAGGACAAACTGGAACCAAACTCGCAGATAGAGTGCGCGTCCACAAACAGCAGATTAGAGACCCATCTGTGAGGAACACACCATGCAGCGGTCATTTCGACATACGTGGAAAGGGACACTTTAATATTTTCCCTTTTTATAAAGTGAAAGAAAACAATGAACATTTGGTAAAGCTAAAGACAATCATTATGTTAAACTGTTTAAACCAAAGTTAAATTCTTAATATTATGTATTTTCAACATCTACGTATAATATCTCCTCAACTGTACATACATGTATATATGTACAAGAGACACTGGACTTTTACCATTGTAATTGTGTTGACTCTTATTATACCCTGTATAATGTTTTGAGTCACTATGTTTTGACGTTATAATCACGTCTTCAACACTGTGATTGTACATGTATAACGTTGCCCTCCTAACGTCACGAGATTGACGTCATAATGTTCTTGTTTACTTTGTTTTAACCTACTGAAGAGCCCGGTATGTCGAAAACGCTATAGATAAAAGTTGTTTGAGCATTAGACTTATTCTTTGTGTTTATTCATCCCCGGTACAAGGAAATAAATTTATTGAATATATATATATATATATATATATATATATATATATATATATATATATATATATATATATATATATATATATATATAAACAAAAAAGAATAAGTCCAATGTTCAATGTGGGTTTTTATTATTTGTATTTGCTATTAAAACAAAAAATATATATATATTTCTAATTGATATATCGGATGTCTTGGAATCGGTTACTGTTTCATTGTGATTGATTGTGACCGTGAAACAGAAAAAGTCAAAAAGCTTTTAAAAAGCTTTTAATTCTTAATATTTAAGATCTCATTCGGAACAACAATTAAAAAGAAAAGAAACAATAACATCTTTTTTATATGGATTGATTTTTTTCAACCATTATGTATAATTCATGTGTTTGTAAAACGGAGTAGTCATTTCTTAATTATAGAAAAGTGTATCAGGTTTCTCGATGTGTTGATGTAGATCCTTAGAAATAGATATGGGTGTTATTCAATATTAGTATCATTTTCTTTGAATGCTTAATAGTTGATTTATGTTACGCCTCTCTTTTCTTTCTCGCTCAATATGTCTCTTTTTATTTATCTAACAGAATGGAGATATTTGAATAAAATATGTATGCTTTACAGTCTACTTTTAGTATTGTTCGTCCTATTCACATGTTTGTAATATTGTCAGCTGTATTAATTAAGTATTCAATCATTATTTTTTGAAAGATATAGTCTCATAACTGCAGCGGTGTGTGCATACATATTGAGAAACGCGCTTCAGCGTTATTGTCCAATAAAAAGGGGAGGGACATGCTATAATTCAACATTGATTTGTATATACACTAAAAACTTTACCATTTTTATATCACAAATTTAGATATTTTAGACGTTAGCACACTGTTTTCTATCGGAGCGATTCGATTGAAGCAATATATAGTTCTACTTTAAATTAGAATTGAAATGTTATGATATTTAATGTTTTAAGTATGCTGTTGTTTTTAACATTCCTGTCGTTTTCAGTGGCCAAGCATTCCCATAATTATGAGGCAAATTTGGAGTTTGATAACAAAGTTCCTATTTCGGAACCAATAGACAACAGAAATGCGGAATCTCTAGTCAGATGTGCCATGTTCTGTGGTTCTGGATGCAAGTGTTTTAGCTTCAACCATTATACAGGAATTTGTCGTTCCTATAAATCGTGTCATAAATTGAATATGGCGAGTGGAGCAGGATGGAAATTGTACCTTAGTCCTTCTCTGAACACAATTGGTAAGTGACTATTTGTGAGACTTTTATTAAAATTCTATATCTTGTTTTTTTTTTTATTCTAAAACTGATTTTGCACGCCAAGCAAACAAAGAATATAATGTAACATTAACAGTCGCATGCTGACCTACGTTTTTCATACTGTTAGACCGTAATTAATCACTTAATTGTCTACGGACTTTTCCGTTTTCCCCGATTACGACAAAGACGCACGGCGGGTGTGATCTATCAGCAGAGGATGCTTATTCCTCCACGGCATCTGATCCTGCTTCTAAGGGTTTCCAAAGGTCCGTAATTGCTCTGTTTTGGACCATTGATTGACTAGTGAATTGTCCACGGATTTTTCTCCGTTTTTAACGATCATGATATTTTTCCCAAATTACGACAATTTCCCCGATAATGACATTTTTACCGATATGACATTGGGCGTAAGGCGGGTGTGGTCGGCAGAGGATGCTTACTCCTCCATGGCACCTGGTCGTACATGTATCTCATTTTTTAGAGGTCCCTATTTGCTCTGCTCCTGTTTTGTAATTTCGCTTTTGACTTTTGAATTTGCACATTGTTCGTTATCACCACATGTCATTAAAAGAATGTGATAAAATCTAATGAAAAGTATTAAAGATATGGCTCAATTTTCAGAGCTGTATTATTTGGATTCTTCTCATTTGATGATAGTTGATAATAAAGAATTATTTTGAATATTATTGTAAGATAGATCTATTGAGTAATTTGTTGATTTTGCAGCCCCATTAATATCTTTGAAAAAACAAAGAAATGGCCGATTTTTCTGTTTATTTAATTTTCAAGTAAATAAAAATCGTATATTTTGTTTTAAAAAAAAGCAATGGTTGATGATGATATCAGATCATGTAATAGAAGATCTCTTAAATTTGTGTGGATATGTATCTTACAAATACTTTCTATACACATTGAAGATTAATTGTGTTTTTTTTTTAATTGTGTTTGAATTAGTTTATATTTTTTTTCAGATTCTCTGCAATTTTATCAAAGATGTTTGAATGAAAACCACATGTGTATGTTATTCATTATTGATTGTTCTATATATCGTTCTATTGATTATATCTATCTATCTATCTATCTATCTATCTATCTATCTATCTATCTATCTATCCATCCATCCATCCATCCATCCATCCATCCATCCATCCATCCATCCATCCATCCATGCATCTATTTAGATTCAGTATACTTCATATTATTGTTCATTCAGATTATGAAGAAAACGTCTTTGGGAAACAATATTGTTTCATAGGATATCCGTCGACCTGGTACAATGCCAAGGTACGTTGTGTTTTGTATATAAAAAAATAGCCTTTTGCAAAAGAAATGTTATATTCCAACCACCATGTGCCATCACGTTTGATTCAACTAAACATATTTTTTTTTTTAAATAATTCTGAGTTTCTTAAGAAATAATCAAATCAAATCAAGCCTGTTAGGCTTTATTGCATTTGATTTCCCCTCGACTACAATAGATCTCATTCAATTAAATGAAAACTCTTCTTTCAAAATATTCGGGATAGTATTACACTGTTGCCTTATTTATTCACACCGACAAAGCAAAGGCTGATTGAGCCATGTAAATGCCTATCTGCTATTATTTTTCAATGGGAGGGGGGGGGGGGGGCTAGAAATAGAGTTATTTTTTAGGGAAGTATGACGTTATGCTTCTTATCGTGAAAAAAAAAATAGTTTACCCCATATTCAAAAGTTTTCCAGTTTTTCACTTAAAAATTGATGCTAATAATTATGTTAATACCAATAAAACTAGTCACTGTATAAGGATTTATTTTAGTGTTTTCAAGATTTGACTTTTATTTAAATCAATTTAAATAAAGGAGTTTATTTATCCATGCTACTCTCTTAAAAAAGGTAATAAGTATCAACTTTTGAATATAATGTTTAGAAAATAGCTGCATCTTTAAATAAAAAAAAGTATCATAAGTTATTAAGCATATATTGATCATAGAATATTTTTTATTTTATTATTTTACAGACCAAATGTCAATCATTTAATTCATATCTTCTTGAGATCAACTCGGAAACAGAACAGAACTGGTTGAAAGATAAAGGTAGATCATGTTTATTCTCCCACATTATTGATGTTTAAACAGAACCTAGGCTTTATTATACATAATTTCATTCATTTGTTAGTTTCAGGAGGCTTCTGGTGGATAGGCGCAATAAATGATAGAAATAAAAACATGTGGGTATGGGATCATTCCGACACTGAACTGGTTTTCACGAACTGGGATGTTGAGGGTTCTCAACCGGGCGGTGGCGATGATGAACCTTGTGCTGTGTCAGGGTTTGGTTTATGGCATGATTATTCTTGTCAAAGCACCTTCTACTTAATTTGCGAGAGGGGGTTTAAGACGGTGGAATGATCCATGTAGGCAATATCAAACTTGAATGCAACTCCTCTCGAAGATGTTGCTGTAACTCAAATAGCTAATAGTCGTACTTCAATGTAGATTTCTTATTAGACTGGCGTGTATATTCATCAATTTTAAATTGTTTCAGATTTTAATTTATCCTTTATTCTTACGTGTAATCACGAAAATGCTTTGAACCTTCAGGGAAACGGTAATGCCGTTTTAACATATTGTTAAAATTATATCCATTACTCTAGTTTTGATTTGAAAAAAAAATAGTAATGGAGGGTTAAACAATAAATGCTTTCCCACTTTTTGAGTATTAAATGTATCAATAAGTTTGGACTTTGATGTCGCATTTAAATGTCTTTTGCTTGTCATCATACCAATTTGTCAATGTTTTTAACGCTTTTAAGATTTTTTTAAAGAAAAATATTTTGATTATATGATTAAGAAAAAGTACTGTGCATTTGAAACGCCGACATACAAATGTTGATGCATGAACTATACTTCTCAAATCAGTTATATGATAACTGAACAATAATTTTATGCATTTTTATTCATTCCTAATGGCTAATACATTTATTTTCTATCACATGCAACTTGTTATTATTATGATTATTATTATTATTATTATTTTATTTTTTTTTTTGCTATTAAATTTAATTCAATTGCAATTGCACAAGAACGTTAAATAAACATTTAGATGAAAAGTGTTTTTTCAATATTTTTTTCCCTTATTTTTTTTCACATTTTTATCTAGTTGTTTTCTCTCGTTTAATAGTTCAACAAACACTAGTTTGTTGTTAAAATCAATTATCTGTAAATATCAAACTTTGGTGGCCACGCATAGTCACCGATATTCTTCATATTTCGTATTTTGATACCCTTTGGTTAAAGATGCAAGACAACTTTAAACGGTTGCTATGGGGACCAGTTACCATGGCAACAAAAGCAAAGGATTGAAAATTGGCCAATTAAAGCTATTTTGAACATAAATTGAAGGAGATTGCAGCAGTTTCAGCTGTACTGAATAAAATATTTGGATAGAAAAAATTGTAAATTTTTAAGTTATTGAAATTTGTTCATTGGCAAATGAATAGTTGAAGAGTGTTACCATGATAACTAAACAGCACTTCAAAATTCCATTTTTTTCATTTTATTTGAACATAGGTTTAGATGGAAAAAAATAAGTGTTGTTTTAGTTTAGCAACATCGATAATATAACTAAAAATTGAAATCCGTTGCCATGGGAACAACACCTAACATCACAAAAATCTGCATATTTTGAGGTACTTTTGAAGAAATTTTACTCATAACTGGTACATGATGCTTTTTTTTTTAAAAATGACGATATGACATGTCCTTAACTTTAATGGAATATCAATCGAAGCTGTATTTTCACTAAATGAAATTGACCATATAGTCAGTTCAATATTTCATATTTCATAACTTAGATAAGCTGCAATTACTTTCTATATCGCTTTAAACTTGCTAAGATTTGTTATTTTTCTATCTTTGGTCTTCGTTACCATGGCAAAGATAGCCATTAGCAACACATTTATGGCATCTTGCTACTTATTAAATTATTATGTATCTTTGTTTGCAATGTAAACAAAATTGGTGACTATGCGTGCTGGAACCCCTATATAGAGTTTTGATTTTAAGAATCAGGCAATATCGAATTTTTGCGATAAGAGCTCAAACAAAAAATCAAACAAAATTTTATCCGGTAAACAACTGGAATATATAGGAATGTGTGTACATAATTATTTTGAAATAATCCGTCTCGTTGTCGAATACGGACCCCGTATATTGAGATGGTGCGCCAGTTTGACGCCGTGCAAGTCTTAATAAAAGTGCAGAAATTATAATACAATTACAAAAAACTGCGACTCTTATGTGAAAATTTGACTATAACTTAGTCTAGTTACTTAACTCACTCAACACAATAATTCCAATTTTAAAGTTTTGAAAATTTTGATTTTTGAGTTTAGATTGCCGTTAAAATTAGCAAATTCGAGTGAAATTTAGTTGTCTTTCTTGGTTGATTCACAATATCGTCGCTAGATGGCGCCTCGTTGCTACGTACGCTAGTGCGCGAAAATGGAAGTTCGAGAAGAAGACACAGTTTTGGGACACTACGCAAACAGTTTCTCCGGTTTGTATAAAGCCTATCCAGAATAAACAGCTCCAGTGACCCTTTTCAACTGTGGCAGAGACATAACAAGACATCTGCAAGGTTTAAAACTTAGTGATGACCGACAAACAATCTGTCAACCAGCAACCGGACAGTGAAGGAAGTCATACCCTAAAGAATCACATTATTTAGGTCTATAAGTGTATATTTACGCTATACATGTTGAATTAAATAAGTTGTTCAAACAGTGATATAATTTAACTAACAACTGCAGTGAAGTTATCGTATTTTTGGCATATTTCACTACATATATCAATGATCATACTGGTTTTCCCCGAACACTATTTTTAGAACATATCGAGGCGATTGATTTTTGCAATGATCCGGACACTCAAATATAGTTGCATACTTTACGAATGTACACTTTTATTTACAATTCTTATGATAATAAATGTGCGTTGTTATAACTTATATTCAAAATTATATCATATCTTGATTTGAATAAATGTACTGCAGTAGCCTTTCACTGCCCTTTGTTTTCAGATACATTGAAAATGATGTATCTCTACATGTTTATTAGAAAATTTAATATATGTTAATGCTACAATCAACAATTGAAACAGAACATCAGTCAATCTTGAATGAAAAGTTCCACAGTGTAGTTTTTTTTTCACAGCTCTTTTTCATTGTGGGGTATGTGGGTTTTTTTCCTTCGCTAAACGTACACATAAATCCATTATCTATGGTAAAAAAAAAAAAAACTTTTATGGATAATTTAGGGGTATGGAACACCTGTCGATACTGATGTGGATAAAATTATATTATAATCAAAACACTTTAACTATTATAGAAATTTATACTTTTACAATATTTGACCAATAATATAATTATATAAAATAGTTCGCAAAGGTAAAAATAATGATTAGCCCCTGCGGAATTCAAACTCATGACATACAGATTCATCATGATATAAAAAGATATGCTATGCTGTAAGTTATCAAATACAGAACAGAAAAAAAATATATAAATTTATAAGTTTACTGTTTATTTTGATAGGACGTATGTCACAATAATTACACCACCTTTTATGTCCACAATATATGAATAATATAATTATAATCACTTTTGAGAAGGTAATACATGTAGTACAACGTTTATTAAGAGGGAATCAACGAGAAAACCATGCAGAAAACTATTCATGTAAGGTTCTTTATTTTAGTTCCTTTTATCATAATTATCAATTTTAATGTATTTTAAGCATTTCCTGTGAATTTGGTCAAAATCTGGTAATTGATATGGATTATGGCAACCTCTATGGCTGCCATTAGCAACAATTCCATAGAGTAGTGAAAATCATGAAGAAAAAAACAAGTTAATAAGTAGCTATATTTCATTTTAAACAGGATATCTAATTACCTATATTTACTCACAAGAAACATTCAAGAATGGCAAGGGACTAACTTAAATCTGTGTCATAAAATTCCTGTCATTACCGTAAAGTAACTCTCTCTGTAGTGAAAAAATCAAACACTTTTAAATCATTATTTATCCCACCACCACATTTAAGATATCCAAAAGTAGAACCTATTTTGCAACACTGTTGAATAAAACAGCAAATTTAAATTGTAAAATTTTATATTTTTGAAAATTATGGAGATTTCATTCAACTCGATGTTACAGTATTCCTGCTAGCCTATCATTCATAATATCAAAATTTGTGTAAATCGCATAAACATGAATTTTAACAATACCGGTATATTCCAGTCAAATGCATTTAATCCACACTTTATTTCATTGGCTATGTTTTTGAACAGTATCAAAATGTTCTGCTGCCTGAAGACTACAGATGATATTTTCAAGAAGTTCATCCTGCTCATCACCGACCTACTGCAACTTCAATCGCTTAGCCATTGAAGTAGAACTTGTCAGTTTCTGCTTATTTGTGACAAAACTGGCAAAAACACCTCTAATTTGCTGATGTGTCAACCATTCACATGGACTAAAAAGTCTTTTCCCTTCTGAGTCTTTTTCTGATAGCATCTGCTTGCTTACTATGTATGGATTTGCCTATTGACCAGTCTTTTCACCTTCATCAAAAATCTCAAACAAAAACTTTTTCACAACACGGGAAAATCTTGCACTTTTCTTTCTTTGTTTCAGTGCATATGCCAGTGTTTTAATAGGAGACTTCATCAGCCACACTTCGATCACCTGTTTCAATGCTGACACTGGGTTGAGTAGATCTGATTTTGGTATATGCCTGCACCCACATTCTTTTCGAGGTGTCCAGTATGTTGTCAGCCTCTTCATTGTCGTACACATGATTACCAATAGCTAAGTGGTTTAGCAGTTGACTCTCTTTTCTGAACTCTTTTACAAAATCAGGATCTCAACATGAGAGCAAATACTTGTAGTTTTCTTTTGTCTTGGTTTCTCAGTGGGTTTGGAGTTTGCAACAATCTGTTGTGAAAAAAAATAGAAGTATTACAAGCATACACTCAAATGTATATAAAACGCAATATAAAATTGAACAATATGAAACAAATGAAACTTTTAAGATTAAAATCTTTCCATATGTCCTTAGATGTCCACCATGTTTTTTGCAACACTTTCAAGCTTTCCGAATGGAATAAGATGCTATCCAAAACCGTAAGACTTGAATGCCAAAATACCACTGTCCATAAATGTGAAGTTGTTGTACTGGCTTATGGGGATCTGAACCTGACCTGACAGTACAGGATGGGTGCTCATATCAACATCAATGATGGAAGTGAATGTATTCCGCACTCCCCCATGACTCTCAAGGGCATCTTTCATCTCAAAGACATTTGTGACATTATTACCTTCATTGATGTAATTTAAGATTTGCATTCTACAACTCCCTGTGCGCGAGTCACACAAATCTTTGCAAGATTGTGCTTCACTAAAATTGTACTCTGATTGGCACAAATGACTCGTTCCTTAATTTCCAAAGGCATGCCAAAAGAGGAGTACAGTGGAAGCATCCAACATTATCAGAGCGTAAATATACTTCTCTCGGATGTGGGTGACTCTCATTAAGCATCTGCAAAATGTGGGTAAGAATTCTGGAAACTGTGAACCAACCCTGTGTTCCATTTTGAAGAAGGTTGACTTAGGAAAGAATGTCTAATGATTCATCATCTTCTGTACCATTTCTTCGTAAGAGGACACATGATACATGCCAACTGATGCCTTGCTTTCCGAACCATTCACTCTGAGTTTCTCTGAATGTATGTGGCAAATTTTTCATTGCCCAGTCCATGATTATAAATCCTTGATCTTCCCGAAGGTTGATCAGAATATCTCTCTTATATGCATCCTGATTCACAGTCCTTATGCAATGATTTCGGCAGTTCATTATTTTCTCACATGTCAAGTCTACATCATGTTGAATTTCCACTTTCATATTAGCTTCACAGTGGACACCTTTAAGGCACTGAGCAATTTCAGTGGTGACATTTTTCACTTGGTGACAAGATGAGCAGGTCTCTGAATGTTCATGATCGCAAGGGGAATCAGATAAAGCATATTGCATACAGTGCTCTATGCATGTACTTTTTGTGAAAAGGTTTGTCTTGAAATAATTCTTCAGATGCAATTTTACAGCTTGTAATTAATTCTTGAAATCCTTCACTTTTAACTCATCAAATCCTAACTCAGATAGTTTTTACACTGCTTTCTCAATGATGGAAATTCCTGACTCTCCTCACTGGCAAGGTTGTCAATACCGTGTAAAGATTTCATCTGTGATGCTGCACACACTTTTACTATTGTTATATAATGTGGCTCTTGGTGGAGGTACAATATCATTGTCCTGGCAATATGCAACATATGCGGTGACGAGTCTTGATGCAATCATTGTACGGATTACTTTAGGTATTTTGACTTTCAATCCTGACGAGAGCTTCAAGTGTTTGGAACCAAAACCCACTGTATGAAGGTATATAGGAGCTGATATGAACTCTATAAAATGCTGAATTTTTCCTTCTGACATTCTGACTCGAACAATTTTTGGTGGAGCAACATAATGCCCAGACCAGTAGGTAGCTGCATGTTTTCTTGCCATATCAATTTGGTGGATTGTCATACCCTCAATCATTTCCAACAATTTGGCTTTGCAATATTTATTGGCATTGAAGGAACTAATCTGAATTCTAATTGTATGGTCTGCTGCATTCTTATACACCTCAACTACCGTGTCCGTCATTGAATCTTGTTGGGATACCACTGAGCTGCTTCTGTAGCTGCAGACTAACTAGATCTTGACTTTGCCCAAGATCTATGATTTCACAAATAAATTTAAAAGTAGCTTTTGTATGATGCACATAGTATGCTTTATGCTCTGGTTGAGTACTGCAAGTCGTGTAGAGGTTGGCTTGCTTGAGAGCGAAGGAACTCCAGGTGTCCATTTGTCAGCATTTATATAGCATCATTGTACCTCTCCCTTGAAGACTTCTGCATATTGAACAATTTGATGCAGCAGTGGACTGAGACAAATGCAATGTGTCGCTGTCTGACATATTGATGTCTGTAAAAAAAATTATATAGAGGGTAAGTTTGAGACAAAATATAAACTAGAGGTACTGTGAGCAACCTCACAAATGATACCCCTCACCAAGAAAATATAATAACACAAGTATTTCTTATTTGGAAAGTCGGGACAGGCAATCTTTGTGTCAAGATTTTGCTTTTTACTTCTAATAATTTTTCATTACAAAATATGGCCTAGACAGGAATTATGCATTTTTTTTTTACAATGACCTTAAATGTGCATAAATAACCTAGGGTTAAAATCATGACACACCCTCAGGTCATAAGCAATCTTTATGCAAGGTAGGAACTTCCAACATTTATCAATAAGAAAGGTATAGAGCAAACATAAATTATGAACTTTTTCTTCTAATGACCTTGAATTTGCATAAATGGTCTTGGATGAACATCATGACACACCTTTAGATCACGAGCAATCTTTGTGTGAAGTAGTAAGTTCTACAGTTTCTTTATTAGAAAGATATAGACCGGACAAGGATTACGCTTTTTTTTTCTTCCTGTGACCTTGAACTTCACCAAATGAACTTGGGTAAAGTTCATAACAAAGCCTCAGGTCATGAAAAAATATATGTGTGAAATAAAAACTTTCAATGTTTCTCCATAAGATAGATATGGACCAGACATGATTGCACAGACAGACAGAGGGACAAGGTGATTCCTATATACCCCCTTAACTTGTTTTTGTGGGGGCATAACAACATAAAACTCATCGATTTATGTTTAAATTGAACAGCTTACTTCAAAATAATACATATTGAATATATATATTACATGTATATATTACATCTTTGAGGGTTTAATACACATGAGGGGATTTCTTTGTTTAACGATGTATTGAATGAGCGGAAAACAACACAGTATATTTTCTGTTCGCATAGAATAAATAAATCATTTGAGACAAATTTATCAGGTTAATGACTAATAAAGACAATATAACAGTTCACAAGTGGAGAGAACATCTTATCAAAGCTTTCAACAAGAGGCCCATGAACCTTACCGGTCACCTGAGTAACTGCAGTGTGACTTTTGCAATGTATATTCATGTGCATTATAATTACAGGGCCTTGAAAGAAAAAAATTGTAATATTCTCGGATTGTTTAATCCAGTAAACTTTCTAAATTCTACTTCTATTAAAACAAATAGTAGCATAACATACAGTGACATAATTGAACAAAGTTTAACTGTACAAAAAAATAATGGGGTAAAATTACACCACCCTACCCTATATAATCATAAGAGCCCTGCCCTAACACCAAAACCCCTGACCCAAGGGCCATGAAATTCATAATTTTGGAAGAGGCACTCTTCCTCATCATAACTATATATATAATTAATCAAATAAATACACAGGATTGACAGAGGAGAAGATTTTCAAAGAATTACTGCAATCATTTATAGTCCCTGCCTAACATAAGAACCCCTGACCCAGGAGCCATGAACTTCACAATTTTGTAAGAGTCACCCTTCCTCATCATAATTATGTACTTATAGTTCATCTGCTTTATATTCAGGATCAAAGAAGAAGATTTTAAAAAAATTAATGCATTTTCACTACATAATCATTAGAACCCCACCCTACCACCAAAACCCCTGACCCAGGGGCCATGCATTTCACAATTTTTGTAGAGAGCTCAATGCTTATTACAATCATGCCAGCAGTTTGACTGCTTGAAGTACAGGAGTAAAGAAGAAGATTTTTTTTAAAGATTGCATTAATTTTGATAGTTTTAGCCCCATCCCTCAGGTCATGAATTTCACAATTTAAACTTCCCTTCACCCATAAATGTTATATACCAAATTTGGTTGAAATTGGTTCAGTGGTTTCAGAGAAGAAGCTACAAATGTTCAAAAGTTTACGACCGACGAACGACGACCGACGAACAACGACGGACAAAAACAGATAGCAATAAGTCACCTGGGTAAATCATCTTTAGACTGAGTATACAGTTTCAATTTATGTTTAATACCTTATGTGGTGTATTCCTACAATATAAATGATACTGTTCTGTTCACATCTTTTATTGTATTTTTAACCATTTGTCAATTACATGTATGTACACAGGATTTCTCCAACTGATGCATCTGCACACATGTCAGTACAGTGTATAGCGATTTTGTTTATAGTGCATTATGATTCAAGACATTCTTCATATCGTGTATACATATATTGTACAAGTAATATTAATTGGCTTCTGGGGCCCAAATTGGAATAAATTCATCTTATCTAATTATAATATATAATTGTACAGTAATTCTATGAAATGTGTCATCTGATTGGTCTAAACAGTCAATTCATGTGACCTGAACTAAAATCCATGATATTACTAAACATACTCTGATGTCAGCTACACAATGCAGTACACATGTGCAGATACATATTATTTTCGGAGGGGTCCGAGCCATACTTAATATTTTCAATAATTATACTGTGTGAATTTAATAAATTACCATCATTCTAGGTAAGGCAGAGTGGGGGTGGGGATGAATCCAGGGGGAATATATAATATATCCGGTATCTTGCATAGTCAATACATCTTGCTGAAGACTATATTACGTTGCAAATTAGTGAACAACGTTTTAAAATATTATTCTGTGAAATGTCAAGAACTATCCCGTTAGCGGAGGCGTTTTTGTTCAAATTTCATAGCATAACATGCCATAGCATACCATATCTTAGCTTATCATTAAAATCGCATGACTTGGCATACCGAAATTAGTACCTTGTATTGATTCGGTTCATCAATTTAAAAGATCGTTATCTACAAAATCTGTAAGTCATGAGGTCGGATCTCGTTATTTTTTTGTTTTTGAATTTGAAAATTCTAAAGCAGTGAAGGTATTTTGATTATAATGTTGTTTAATTCACATCAATATTGCAAGATGTTCCACACCACCTTAAGATATCATCTGGACACAGACAGAATAATAGACGGAGAGACAGTCAGACTGAGGGACAGATATAAATCAATATAAATGTACCATTCTTTCAGTGAAAGTGAAGGACAGTTGTTATTTCAATAGTGGTTGTGTTTCAATAGTGGTTGCAAAGTGATTATTATAATGAAATACACCCCAACTACTATTGAAATGAAAATGTTTAATAGTTATTGCAACCAAGTATTGTTATATAATCATAATTATACTGTTTGCATGTAAGTCTGGAAGTGGAAAAAAATTATCTTCGTTGATTTATCCTATTTTGATTCAGTTTCCGGCTCGGCAGGAAGGTGGTGGATCGGACTTGTATTAGACACGGTAGAAAACCTATGGGTTTGGGATCATTCGGGCAATGTAACGACATTCACAAACTGGTATCCAAATGAACCAACTGGTAATGAGAATTGTGTCCTGGTTGAGAATGATGGCATGTGGCGAGATTATCCTTGCAATTACGTGTTCAACATCATTTGTGAAAGGAAATAACAAAGAAATTATAACGGGAAAAAGTGATCAATAACTCAAAACGATGGTGTAAGGTATTTTTGCCCATAAAATGAATTGGAGTGTTGATAGTTAAACCAAAAAAAATATACCTCACATGTTTATATTACGTTATTTTATTTTGCAATGTATATTAGTTAATTAAAATATATATTAAATATATAATATATATAGGAAAAAAAAACAAGTTATATGGCACATGTACATAAAAGAACTATTATAAAAAAAAATATTAGTTTCTCGAAATCTGATTTTGTGCTGATTATTTCATTTTTTCATATAATATATTTTGGCATATATTTGTCATATGCCAGTTACTAAGAGCTACATGTACAAATGCCGTAGTCTATTAGTTTGCAATCTATTATTTTATTGGGGGTGAATTTTTTTATTTGTTATTTGGGGGGTTTTATTATTATTATTATTATTATTATTAGAGAACTTCTGTATTTGCTTTTTTCTTGGTTTGTTTTGGTGTTATTGTATATCATGTTTTGCGTCGCATGTTGCCTACGTATACTGCGGGCTTCGAGTGTTGATTCTTGTATGTTGAGCATAATTTATATCCTGTATCAGTATCCATCCGATAAGTAAAACTGGTTACTCTAGAAGTCAATAAGTATTCTTGGCTAAAAGATAAAAGTGTTTATGAACTGTATAGCAGGAAAGTAATTTGCGGAGTTACTTTTCGCTATATTCGCTGAAATAAAAATTCCGCGCATTTAACATCTAGTGTGTTATATACATACGTATATTTTATTGATAAAGACAACTTTGTAATATATTTCTTTCATATCGAATTAAGTCTTCTTTTGTAAACTGATTGGTATTTTATGTTTGAAATTTAATTTGTTTGATCATTGCAGAAATACATTACCGCATCTGTTTGTGATCTCTCATGTTGACATCTCCGTCCTCTCCCCTATCCCCTTCTCACAGTGATCCCCTGTTTATTGCCATTTGTTTATTTTAGTTTATCTGATTGATGGTCAGATCTTAGACTGGTGTGTCTTTGAATTTATTATGGTAATTTCCTCCTGTATCCTGCTCTGAGAATTTATGTCTTTGAGCGTTCCCCAAATTTTGGTTCCATCTTAAAGTTATTTCATTGGTCCTTTATAGAAAAAGGGGAGGAGTTGTCAAAGATGAGACATGCGGGATTAATAATTATTTTACACTCTCACTTTGGATTTCTTTTAAAATGATGTTTGTTTAATTTGTGATTTTGGACTTTAATAAATTCTAAATTTTAAAACCGGATATTTTTATTTACGTTACATTACGTAATCAATATACGTAATCACAACATGGTGGAAAATCTAAATTCGTATTGTGCTTCTTTGTTTTGGACTTTTTTGTGTTAATTTATTGAGTTAAAAATGTTTACGCCTGAACAAGGACAAAACAGTGATTTCAGTACACCTCCAACTGTAATCAATATGGATGCAAGTCTAGGTGACACTCCTGTTTTCAATCCTCGAAGTTCACAAAATTATTCAAGAAGAAACAATGTTCCATCAATTTCGGACAAAGTTTCTTTGAAAAAGTTCAGTGGATTTAGTTCAGAAAATGGCAAAAACTTTCTTCTGGAATTTGAATTATTTTGTATATACCAAAATCTTACAACTGATGATAGACGTGTTGCAGCCTTCCATCTTCATCTATCGGGACCGGCTTTGATTTGGTTTAATTCGTTAGTGACCCCTGTAAAACGCACATAGCTTCCCTTAAAAATGCATTTACCGAGCAATATGCAGGGAATGTGTGGTCCTGATATGGTTGCAGAGAAAGCAGTTTTCGAATCTCTGAGGTTGTCATATTCACAACCCTTGGAAGATTTTCATAGTAAAATAATGGAAACGGGTTCCCGCCTGCAAAAACCCGATACGGATTTGATCATAAAATTCATCAGCGAACTACCTGATCAGTTAGCATTTTTCGTACGGACAGCGTCCGTTAAATCTTTCCAGGATGCTTTGCAACAAGCAAAGTTAGGCGAGGCCTATGGATATAGATCCCTTTTCGCCACAGTACCAATGGTCGCAGCCGTAGAGCCAGCAGAGTCGAACACCAACGAGGGCCATAATCAACACCTCTTTAGCATGTCGCGACATAAGTCTCCGTCTAGAAAAACTAGAGGCACCAACTTCTAGACCGCGGACTGGACGTGACTGGGATTTGCCTACCTGCCACGCGTGTGGGGGAGGAGGACACTTGAAACGAAGCTGTAATTGGACCGGGCATATTTCCTCAAAATCTCAAGCAAAGTGCCAGATATGTTTCCAGACCGGACATACCGCCGCGGAATGTCGTCTGTTCGCTACATAGAAAATAGTCCGTAATTCCGAACCAAAAATCGCACAGCGCCCGGGATAAATGCGGCATCTGTCTTGGGTTCCAAGAATGACGTGTCAAATGGTGCCGATAAGTGTGACATTTTTCAGCAAGGAAAACGTGTGTATATACCTGTACATTTTAGTTTTAATTCAGTTTCTGCACTTTTGGATTCGGGTAGTACAATCAATATAATTTCATCAAAATTTTACCAAAGTTTGGGCTCAAAATCAAAAAGTGCTCTCTCTCACCCTCTAAACATCCTCAAGTTAAATTAGCAAATGGCCAGTTCGTTTTTAGGTACTACCAGAATCCATATGCAGTTACCTGATAGGGAATCCCATTCAGTGATTCCAGTGTTTGTGCTTTAGAAATTATCTAATCCAATTATTCTTGAAACTCAGTTTTTAATGTCATTAGGGATTGTGTTAGATTTTAAATCAATGTCTGTATATATGGATTCTTACTCGCATATTAAGGTAAGGAATGCATATTTTGTAACTTTACCTCCGCATTTAAGCATGATTGTCAAAGCAAAAATACCAAATTATGTTAATATTGGTTGAACTGGTGTATGTTTACTCAGTGATGCTATGATGAATAGAGGTTTGATGGTAGCTAAGTCAGTTGCTTCAGTAGATATAGGGCATGTTATGCCAGTCAAAGTTTTGAATGTTTCTGATAAGAATGTAAATATAGGTAGAAACAATGTTATTGCTCACTTTGAGCCTTTGAATGATCATGTTATCTCCAAACTGTCTGAAAATGATGCCTTAAACATGTGTGCAAATGTATGTGTAAATAATATTGGTGGCGAGTCATCTGAAAGTTTAGAGAAATTTATGACAAATTTTACCGTTAATGCTGAATTGCATACTGACGAGAAGACAGCGTTGCAAAATACACTTTGAGCTAACAAAAACTGTTTTGTTACGGATTAAAATCCAGATATTGGTGTCACGAATGTTGTTCAACACACAATTCATCTCAAACCAGACGCGATCTCTAAACATCAGAAGCCGTACAAACTTCCGACCGAAAAACGGGAAGTGTTACGTCACCAGTTGGATGAATTATTACGTCAAGGCATAATCGTACCTGTTAACGAAAACGAAGATTTGCCGATTACAAGTCCCATTGTTTTAATTTCAAAGCGAAATAAACCTGTCGAAAAACCGGACACTATTACAAAAGAGTACAGTATGACATCATACCGATTTTGCTGCGCTTTTCGATACTTGAACTCGCAAAGCCAAGATTTCAGGTACAATATACCGAATTTACAAGAACTCACAGAATCCTTTTCTGAAAGAACGCCGAACTACATTAGTAGCATTGACCTTAGTTCTGGATTCTTTCAAATGTGTATTTCACCGGAATCAACAAAATATACTGCCTTTAACACCTGTTTTGGCACATATAAATTCAAACGCTTACCAATGGGATTAAAAACGAGCCCGAATTCATTTCAAATGTTGATGGATAAAGTTTTCAGTGGAATGACTTTCCGATCTGTACTGTGTTATATTGATGATGCAATCGTGGCCTCATCAACATTTGATGAACACATCAAAGACCTCAACGAAGTTTTTCAACGTTTGAAAAACGCCGGACTTAAAATCAATCCTAAAAAGTGCGCATTTGCTCAATCTTCGTGTAAGTTTCTTGGGCACGTTGTATCCAAACACGGAATTAGTCCCCCATCTGACAAATTACAAGCTATTGAAACGTTACCTGAACCGAAGAATGCTAATGAGTTGCGACGTACTCTTGGACTTTTTAACTGGTTTCGGAAATTTATACCAAACTATTCTGAGTTGTTAACCCACTGAATTAACTTCTTAAGTCCAATACGAAATATAACTGGACTGACGAGCAACAATCCGCGTTTGTGAAATTAAAACGTTTATTGCTACAAAGCCCCGTGCTGGCCTTTCCGCGTTTTGACTTGGAATTTAGACTAGCAGTAGATACGTCTAGCAAAGGAATAGGCTACATGTTATGCCAAAAACATCCTGATGGTATTCCTCGTGTCGTACGATTTGGATCCAAAGGACTTCCGAAATGGCAAAGTTCATATGGACCGACAAAATTAGAACTTTTAGGCATGGTTACCGCTATTCTTGATTGTTCAACATATTTAAGCGGGAAACATTTTACCGTAGAATGTGATCACCAAGCTCTAAAACCCTTGTTTCAAAAACAATTACGCGGTGCAAAATACGAACGGTGGCTAGCTTTATTACAACGCTATGACTTTTCGATTGAGTACAAACCCGCAGCCCAGATGGTGGTACCTGATACATTGTCCAGAAATTCCAATTTTCCGTCAGTGATGGAAGCAAGTCCGGACGAGGACGACCCGTTTTTCCCGTATGTATCGGAACCGCAAACATCAATTACTTTACTAAACGGACAGTGCCTCAAGTCTTTATTAAGCCAAGATCTTGTTTGTAGCAATTTTGTAAATGTTGAAAATGTGTATGATGCAGACACCGAGGACAATTTAGAAATTCCCTGTTATAATCCCAAAACAGCAGGTGTAAATTTTCCTATTAAGTCACACATGTGTAAAACGTCTAGACAAATTAAGGACTTAGCGCCTAATATCTATAATGATTTAATTGCGACCGACGACGGGGAATGCAGCAGTACTGGTCACAACCATCTTGATGTAACTGATGAGCACTCTTCTCAAGAGGTCAGTTCCGATCAGCCTGTTCATGGTGAGTTAGAATTGGACCCATCAACACGCTCGCGTCCGCAGATCATTAATGAAATTGGTGTGACTGAGGATTTTATTATCCAATCACAAAGAAATGACCCAATCCTATTGCAGCTTATCTCTTATCTGAAAGATAGTGAATTACCGCAATCTCAAAAAGCTGCCCGCGAAATTCTTCTGAAACATACATACTTCGCAATATTTGACGGTATTTTGTATCATTCAAAAATCGTGAAATCTAAGAGATCAAAAACTTTAAATCCATACCAGATGGTATTACCCCATGATCTAGTAATAAAAGTCTTAAAGATATACCATGATTCTCCAATGGGCGGACATGGAGGAATTCAGGACACATTGGACAAAATAAAAGAACATTTCTACTGTCCAAAATTGGCCACACTTGTGTATGAATATGTCAAATCGTGTGACTTTTGTCAAAAACGAAAAATGACACAAGATGTTACAAAATCTAAAATAACAGCATTTCGAATGCCATCGGAACCCTTTGAAGTCTGGGAAATTGATTTATATCGGTGTTTACCTCCTGCATCGGATGGCGATTCTTATATTTTCACAGCTGTGGATTTGTTTTCAAAGTATTTGTTTGCAATACCAATTAGAAACAAAGATGCGTTAACGGTATCTTATGCACTGTTTCAATTGTTTACATATTTTGGCGTGTGTAATACTCCTATTAGTGACCAGGGCAGTAAATTCGTTGCGGAAATTGCCAGAGAACTGTGTAAAACTCTCCATGTCACTCAGGAGTTTACGCCAAGCTTTGTTCATCATTGTCTCGGGGCATGCGAACGAACGCATTCTACATTAGCCGAGAAATTAACGCCGTATATTTCAAACGACAGAAAATCCTGGAATAAATTCCTGCCAGCTGTGGTGTTTGCAATGAACACGTCTGCGAATTCCAGTTCAGGATTTTCATCTTATGAAATCATTCATGGACAGCGACCAAAATTTCCTTTAACAAATCCCATTAGGAATTTTGAGACGATGCACAAAGGTATACAAACCTACATGAAAGAACACGCAGAAAAACTTAATGTTATTAGAAATATTGCGAAGGAAAATGCGGAATCAAAAGCAGAGAAAATGATAACATCAGCAAATAAAATCTCCAAAGAACTTGATGTCCAAGAAAGAAGTTATGTATACCTCCAAACCGAAACATCAGGAAAAGGACAAAAATTACAGAGTCGAGTCAGTGGTTCGTATGTTGTTGAACAATTGTCAAGTCTGCACATGGTGGTACTGCGCGACCCGAAGACCAACAAACTGTTAAACCCTGTACATCGGGATCGACTTAAAACTGCGTATATCCGGGAACCTACACCAGCCAATTTTTTCACAGTTACAGATTGCGCCAAACCAAAAACGTATAAATCAATAGAAACACAAACAGAAAAACAACAACAACCATCGCTCACTGAAGTTCGTAAATCAGACAGAGTAAGAAGAAAACCCATAAGATTTCGAGACGACGATCATGTGAATCCAAACGAACTTCCATACTTTTCCATTTCAAATGAGTCAGACGGGTATCCTAAAATAAAACGTGTTTTAGGAAAACGCGATTCAAAATATTTAATTCAAATCGTTGGTGAGCCGGCAGACAATGCAGTTTGGGTTCCGTGGTCTGCACTTAACAACAAAGCCAGACGCGCAATTGAAATAAGACCGCCACCTAATCTGTAATTTTTTTTTACGCCTTGTGTTAATATATTCATTGACAGTGTGCTATATTTAGTTGTTTGTATTTTTATTTTACTGCAGAGTATGTTTGACCTGTAGTAATTTATGGAGATTACTATTTACAAATTTTGTCATTGTATGTAATCATGAAAGTATTATTTCAAAAGGATTACATGTACAACTTTTGAAATGTAAATGATTTGTTTAGAATAGCAATGTGTCTTGTCTGTAATGAGTTAACTTAGATGGATGCATCGACAAGGTTTAACAATTATGATACAAGTCGAAATATGTTGAGAGTGCTGTTGTGCTAAGTTTTGCACAAATTGCGATATTTGTTTTTTTTATGTCCAAGTAAAAAACATACAAATTTTTGTTGGGGTTTACATAGATATTGCTTTCTCTAACCAAAGGTGTGTTATTCCGACAGGGTTATAATTTATGCAATTCTATAATGTTTGAGAAATCTTGAATAATTGACATAGTTATTGCTGTTTCTAACCAAGGATGTGTTATTCCGACAAGGTAAGAATTTATGCATTTCTGTGGTGACTGAAATATTTTCAAGATAAGATTGATATGATTTAGTTGCTATACTTTTTAGTAGTTTATGTGCGTAAAAATAAAATAAAACAAAAAAAAACGGTTTAAAGTTAAGATAATGACCATGACATTGCAGTGTAAGGAGTATGTGTGAGTACATGTACTGCGCAAATCATGTACATTATGAAAGTGATAAAAGTAATTTTTCTTGTGACATGATCATTTTCTTTTCAGTTATGTTTATTGTTTACTTGCATGACATGAGTTTGTTTTGTGTTTTTTTTATGGTGTGTAATGTGAATATTTTTTATGTTTTGTGCAGTATGATTTAATTGTCTTTATCAATTTTTTTTTATATCTAAAATTGAATGTCATTTTTTTTTCGGGGCGGATGTTATATACATACGTATATTTTATTGATAAAGACAACTTTGTAATATATTTCTTTCATATCGAATTAAGTCTTCTTTTGTAAACTGATTGGTATTTTATGTTTGAAATTTAATTTGTTTGATCATTGCAGAAATACATTGCCGCATCTGTTTGTGATCTCTCATGTTGACATCTCCGTCCTCTCCCCTATCCCCTTCTCACAGTGATCCCCTGTTTATTGCCATTTGTTTATTTTAGTTTATCTGATTGATGGTCAGATCTTAGACTGGTGTGTCTTTGAATTTATTATGGTAATTCCCTCCTGTATCCTGCTCTGAGAATTTATATTCCCCAAATGTTGGTTCCATCTTAAAGTTATTTCATTGGTCCTTTATAGAAAAAGGTGAGGAGTTGTCAAAGATGAGTCATGCGGGATTAATAATTATTTTACACTCTCACTTTGGATTTCTTTTAAAAATGATGTTTGTTTAATTTGTGATTTTGGACTTTAATAAATTCTAAATTTTAAAACCGGATATTTTTATTTACGTTACATTACGTAATCAATATACGTAATCACAACAAGTGAATAATTATTTGATGATGATAATGGTCAAGAAATAACCGAGATAAAAAGATTTTTCTTTTTTCGTTGTGAGTTAATATACATGTACCATGTACAGATAATGATGATCCGTATTTTGTTAAATTCAATCGGGTTTGGATTTTATGTTTTACAATTTTTTGTTTTCCGCGAATTCAACGCACTGCGATTTGCTGCAAAATGAAAGAAATCAAGAACTTTTCCGACCGCGATTTTAACCTGCTATACAGTATTTTAACCTATGTATTGTTTAAACATATATATTATTTTGATATTACTACATATATATATTTTGGTGTGGTTTCTATATAATATGACTTTACATTTAAGAAGGAGTTCAGAATGTTGCGACTATAGATATGATGGTATTATTGTTTTAATGATCAGAGTCGAGCCAGTCTAAAACATGAACTTGATTGATAAGCAAACGTTGGCAACATCTAAATGATAAAATTACGTAATTATTCATTAAATAATTATTTATATAATAAATGGATATATTTAATATCTATATTTAGTTCAGAATATTGCGACTATAGATATGATAGTATTATTGTTTTAATGATCAGAGTCGAGCCAGTCTAAAACATGAACTTGATTAATAAGCAAACCTTGGCAACATCTAAATGATAAAACTACGTAATTATTCATTAAATAATTATTTATATAATAAATGGATAGATTTAATATCTATATTTACTTTGACAAATTTCATTAGGCCTAAGGCAGTTCTGTTCAATTTAATGAGAAAATTATTGATATCAAAATGGATGCCAGTGTATATCTAAAATAAATATTATCGTTTTTACATACCCATTAGTTTTATTTGATTCATAAAAATACACCTACATGTAATACCACGGGATGTTCTTCAAGACATTTTTTTTAAAATCGCTTGTTTCTGTTCAGTAGCTGTTTTCGGCTTTCAAATCTGGCCATCCACCATCTGAAGACTTTATATCTTAATTTACTTATAAATTTTACAAAAGAACATAACCCTCGAAAGGGCCACAACTCTTTTTATACTTCGCTTTTTTAATGAAGTCTAAGTTCATATCTTTCTCTTTGGCGACCAACTGAAATGTATGTTGCGCTCCGGTTCAATATATTTAAATCATAGAAGGCATGCTCAATTTCAAGTTTCAGTGAATGTGGTACATGAATAAGTCCTGATCGGGGAGAGGGGGTGTTAATTTTATACGTTGTCACGATACCCTTTGGCTTGATCAGGAAAACATATATATTTTTTTTAATTTTACAATTTTATTTAAAAAACAGAATATGTACATATATACCAATAAAATGCAATGAGAGAGAGAGAGAGAGAGAGAGAGAGAGAGAGAGAGAGAGAGAGAGAGAGAGAGAGAGAGAGAGAGAGAGAGAGAGAGTGCACGCTGCCCAAGTCCCGTTATCGGTATCTTCAGTGGAATCCGTCCTCCAGCCACGGTAATTCCCTATATGCTCCTTGCCCACTAAGTGCGTCCGCATTTAATGTACACTGTTGCCCCGACCATTGTACTGCCCCCGATGTCACAACGTCTATGGGCATCCGTTCCTCAAACCACCATGCTTCAGACGTCATGTCGACTCGCCCACACGCTAGGCCTCGGTAAGTCCTCCACGACCGTCGAGAAAACTATACACTGGGGAAACCCTGGAAAAAAACCTTCAACAAATTTGTTGAAAAAATATAATAGAAATTGCCAACAAAAGGCTGTCGTACAAAGTACAAAACGTTTAAGCAAATTACAACCAGTACACATAGGTACAGCTTCAATAAATAAAACCGGTTCACACGGCAAAAATGAAACCATGTATATTAACCTGTAACAAGTAAACATTATTACTTAAACTGAAGACAGGTACACGTGTCAAAATTTAAAGTATACAATTCGAACACGCTGATAAATAGAAATACTACAGTAGTTTAAAGTAAACGTTTCAGCTGAATATTATTTCCAGTATGATAAAAATGAATAAGATAAACTTACCTTGACTGGAGATTCAGTTACCACGGACTTAAAAAAAAAAAACTACTCACTCCTTCATGGGCCTGTCAAACGGAGCCACACCTGGTGCACTCTCTGCACTCTGCACCCTTTATATAGCAACAGTGGTTTAAATGCCCGGAACAATGGGGCTCCTTACAGGGTAATGTATACAACTCTACCTGTACAACATCGAGGCTCAAAACAGGATGAAACAAAACCAAATTAATATTGATTGTGACATAATGTCTCCAATGTAAGAACGTTTAACAAACTTGTGCAAAACGAATCAAAACTATTTACAAAACTGAAAAATTTCCAAAGTATCATTCGGAAATCTGATCCTGAGTTTGTTACAAGTACTCCAATTAGTTATGGTGATAAATCTTCATTTACAAATCAAAATAAAATGCCTAAAACACCGACACACGTACACTTTGATACGACGTCCACACATTCCCGTCAATCCCTACGCGACATTCACTGGCGTGAGAGTTCAAGAGATACTTTGGACAGAAGGTTTTCACAACCTGGTACTCAAAGACACTCTGTTTCAACTCTCAATTCTAAACCGTCCTTGCATTCTTCTCAATTAAACAAGAGTTCCCGAATAAATGAAACTTTTGAGACTCCGCGCTGTATGTCAAATAATCAGACAAGGGGAATAACTCCTACGAGATTAATTCTGCAAGCAATGGCACAAGAGTTACCTCCTCATGAACATTTTTTAAATTCTCATAGACTTTCAAGAAAAGAAAAAGAACCTCAAATTTATGATGGTACAACTGACTTGGAATGTTTTTTAAACATTTTAACTGGGTTGCTAGGTACAACAACTCGACAAGTGCTGAAAAAGCACAACAGTTGGCCATTAGTTTAAAAGGAGAGGCTCAACAGATGTTCAGAGATTTAGACCTCTGTTCTCTTACAGAGATTCATCCCTCCTGGTCGTGAAGCGGCATATCGATGTCAATTTAAAAATCGCAAGCGTTTTAAAACTGAAAGCATTTCAGAATATGATTATGCACTCAAACATCTTTCAGAAAAAGCGTATCCACATTTAGACAGAGTTGCTAGGAAGACGTATGTCATTGATCAGTTCATTTGTGGTCTTAACAATACTGAAATGAAAACGCATGTTCAATTTAGACACCCCAGATCTGTAGATGAAGATATTACATTGGCTATTCAGTATGAAGCATTTAAGGGGCCCAAAACAATTCTCAGAAATCCTTTGAGAGAAGAGAAAAGTGTTCATGTTATTTCTGAAACTCCGCAAACTTATGAAAATTCTGGGAAAGATTTAGCTTCCACAATTTCTGAAGAAATGGCAAAAATGATGAGTAAGCTCACATCTGAAATTAGATTAATTAAATCAGAAAGAAGGTTCAAATGTAAATATTGTCAAAGGAAAGATCACCTACATTGGAAATGCCCAAATAAACCAAATTTTAACAGGGATGATAATAATGTTCCAACCACTTCAAACAATGTCTTTTCAAATTCGGGAAAATAGGTAAGGTTGGAATTGAGGCCGACAATTCAGCCCTTAAAACTTGTGAAGAAAACAAACTTACCAATAGGCCAATAATTTCATTGAATACAAAGAATAAAACCAAGTTGCTTGTTTGTTGAGGCAAAGATGGGTGGTGTTCTGATGAGTTTTATGGTTGACACAGGTTCTGCAGTTACTATTCTTGATGAGGATATATTTGACATGTTATATGAAAAGATAAAACCTTAGCAGCTGAAAAGCGGAAATAAAACGTTGTGTGCGAAAGATGAATCGATTCCAATACTGGGAATGTCAAATTGTTCATTTAGTTTATGTGACTCATATACTATTTTTGAGCAAGAAATTATACATATAGTTGGAAAGTTAGAGGAAAATATTAGCATTTTGGGAGTAGACGTGGATGGGGATACTAAACAACTCTAAAGAATTATAAGAAACTTTGAGGTCACAAATCAATAGCATCAAAACGTACGATTTTTCAACGCTTTATACAACCATTCCCCATGACAAATCAAAATCTAGGCTTTTTGATATCATCGACAGTTGTTTAATGCTTCCGTAAGTCTGTTTTTGTTTATTTTATAATACATATTTCATATTTAGAATTGTGATTATTGATACTTAATAGAGTAATTTTATTTCTTTGAGTAGATTATGAGGAAATATATCATAAGGTAATGATTCATAGATACATGTACTTTGACGTCGTGCGATGTCGTTTTCTTGGATGTTTAGTGTGGGAGTATGTCATAAAGAATATATCAGTACAGTAATTGTTCGTCTTATAATCAACAGATGGCCTGTTTTCATACACATTTATTGATTTGCATACTACGTTTGCCAAGATAAATCAGACTTAAATAAGTAAATATAGTTTACCATGTACATTGTTTTCTTTGGATTAGTATTTTGAAAACGATATACATTTGCCAACAAAATTACATTTTTACTTCTATAATTAACTGTTGTATAATCTAACAAAAAAGACCCTATTCTATTTATCTCCTTTTATAATTAAACTTGTATTTTGATTTTTAGATGATGTGGAAAACTAAACCATTTCATAAATAAAGTATTCTATGATTTTAAATTTAGATTATTAGGCAGTCTTCCATCGAATTTCATATGATTGACTTTGAGTCGTCACACCAGTTTTCGTATTGTTTGCGTACCAAACTTATGTACATTTAATGATGTGATGATAAAAACTAAAAACTAAAACAAAAACAAAAGCAAAAAAAAAAAAATAAATAAATAAAAACAACAACAACAACAAAACCCAAACATTATCAAGAGATACTCCTTGAAAATCAGTTATAATTCAACTTCAATCCTACGACAGAGAGAGATTTCCAATAGTTCCTATAGGAAAATTATTTCTCCTATGGGAATTATTATTTTCTTATGGGATATTAGTTTTTAAAGGTATATATCTCAACTTGCAGGTCAGATACACTAAAAACAAAAGTGGTTATATTCTCTCTAGACAATGGTCTATCATTTGGTAAATATGGAATTTTATGAGACTGTATCTGAAGCAGGTGCAAAAATGCCATCATGCACTGGCATAGTTGTTATTTGTTTGTATGTTAATACACTATGGCTTTGGTTTGATTTTACAACAGTACCATTTTTTGCAAAATACTAAATTAATTCTATGTGTCATAGGGTAAGTCAAAAAAGAAATGCTCAACCCGTTGACAGCCCCCTCCCTCCCCCCCCCCCCCCCCCATACCCCGCAATATATTTGTTTGCGCTTTGGAGGGGAACTCTTACATTTAGATAAAATATATTTTTTATGAAAAAAGTGCAAATAATCCACAGGGTGGTGTTTGTCACACTGGGAAATCATACTTTGCATAGGAATTGGAGAACCATTTTTTTAATTATATGTTAAAACAAATTTGAAATACTTCTTCTCTCATTATCATTATTATTATCATATTACTGGAAAAATCTTGTTAAGTGCTGATTCTGTACTTACCTGGACATTGGTGTGGCTTCAGAGGGGTTCGAAGTTTAAGAAAGAAATGCATATGGAACAAGTCTGGATAGTTTCACAAATAAAAGGTGAGTGGAGCAAAATCAAAAATCTTTTTAAATATATTTTTCTAAAGGTTCAGTTGTTTTTGTATTAACTCTTTAAAATTGGTTTGAGCAAAGTTTTGGCCATTGTTGGTACGATGATCCATATGCCTTGTATGCCTCTTTTTTGAGAAATACATTTTAAAAGTAAATAAAACCCATCTGCTTATCCTAGATGAAAAATTAAATTTTATTATCGAAACGTTTTGTTACAATCAGCAATAATCATAAGACATAGTATCATAACACTAAAAACTGGCTCCAGGTCTCCACTCGTATTTTTTCCAGTTCTGCAAAGAAATAGAA
Organism: Magallana nippona; assembly: GCA_033439105.1. NCBI lineage: Eukaryota > Metazoa > Mollusca > Bivalvia > Ostreida > Ostreidae > Magallana > Magallana nippona. Next base: position 35,984,926 of record CM065917.1, on the reverse strand, counting down.
GTACATGCAAAATATATTTATATTTTCTACTATACATCAATTATCTTTTTTCTTGAAAATAAAAATTGACTAAGAAATACGTTTTTCTCAACTTACGTTTTAGTTTGATTCTTTTTCGACAAATGATAGCATCCTTGGTCTAAATATGAAACAGTAAATCATGAAACATTTCAGTTATGATCATGCTTAGACATTTAAAACTGAATTCATTTGTTTTAAGGTCAAGATCTAGTAAATGATTCCAGAGTATCTTTTGATGCTAGAACAATTATGACGTCAGAATTGATTAATAAACGTTTTTCCCGTACTTTATGGCTTTAAAGAAATTATGAAGAAAATGAAACAGTTTCTTGGCATTCTTTATAAAATAACGAGCAAAGTAATCCCGATACCTATATTTACTTTGACATCATTTTAAAGAGGAGGATAAAAGCTTAAATGCCGGTTTTGGAGATACTGTAGGCATTCTAGATATATTTCATTAGTGAAAAATGGACAAAACTCTGAGATTTGTTCTTATTTTCTTCATATTTCATGGAAAATGACAGTTTAAAACATGATTGTTCAGTGTGTCTACCAAATACGAGTTAAGCCCCGGCACACCATATTATACAAAACTTTTGTTATGAAGCATCATTGAAATAATTTATATCTAATTTCATAAATATGTTGGCACCTTTCATTTACTAAATCTTTACCTTAAGATCTACTAGCTCATTCATGTTCATCAAATGTGAAAATTACTTAAAAGTTGTAACTCATTCAGTTTAGTCATTTTCCTATGTTAAATTTTTTTACTCTCTTCAAACCATTTAGTACAACAGTTGTTAAAAGCGAATGGATGGGCACAAATTGTGTTTAAATTGTAATTTGTTACAACAAATATAAAAATAGAATTTATGATGTTAATTACTAACTTTTTACTAAGATGTATACATTCTTTCTGTTCATATTAATAATCGATTTACTAGTATTTTACAATATGCAGAAAACTTACACTTGTATGATTGTGTTGAATTATATATATCTGGACATGGTTGAGAAAAATGAGTACACTTTGCGTTGTGGCTCTCTTGAATTCTGTTGGCGCTGGCACTATACTCTGTACAATAACCTGTGAAATGACAATAACTTCATAGCTACATGTAATTCATTTGAAGGCCTAAGTGATCGTTTTGAATAAAAGTTATAAATGAAAAGATGAAAGTACAGATACGAGATACGAAATTACCTCCAAATATAATTTTTGTATCGGCACATATCTCCACTGTCTGGTTAAGATGTGAGTTGATGACACAATGATACATAAACTCGTCAGGTTTACTGAGGTTAAAGGCAAAACTGGCACATTTCTTTTTCTCTACAGCTTCTCTCCATTTCTCTTCACTGTCAGGACAATTTTCAACAAGTTTTAGACTCTCTTTTAAACTGGATCCAAATCCACTATTCGCTGTTGATGTCTGTCGAAAACATAGCATGCATAAGTTCTGAACATGATAATTATAATGAAAAATTATTGTTCAATTATATTTTCTAAGCGATCATTTTGAAATCAACGACATCAACAACACAATTATTTATCAGATTGTGTACTCATGTATGCACTGTTATGTGCAATGAACATATAAGATAACGTGTTTTTTTTTTTATCAATAACTACTAATGGCAAAGAATGTATAAGTATATGTTTCATCATCAGCAAAATAATATTTCATTTGTCACATTAAGTTGCATTTGTGTTGGCCATCGATGTGAAATAAGTATTGCACTTCATTATAAGATTATGCATAATTATTCATATGCATGAAAATATGAAAACTCTTAAAGATAATAGAAATATCACCATGGGAACAAACTTATTTGAATGTTTCATCAGTATTGAGCAATTACGATAAACAGAGATCATGAAAACGCTCAGAGGACACATCAGTACAATTTATAGTAAAGCGTACTAAATCATCATATTGATAATGACATGGCCTTTACTATGATATTTTTTTTTCTATGAGGCAAAAGGTTTTTTTTTTTAAAAAATGGGCGATGGGTCTATGTCCACCTAAGCCACCCCTTAAATTAAAAAAAAACAACAGAACTCTGACCTAAATTATGCTTAATCTTTGAACATAGATAGCCTATTCCTGGCATCTGTGTGGCCTTTATTTATCAAAAGAAAATTCCTCGTAATATATACTGAACAAAAACATAACATCCTTAGAAAATACATAAATCATCCTGTGGTGGCAGTTTAAGTAGTAAACAAAAAGTTATACCAATTGTCGCATTTCAAAAATACATTTAATGTGTAAGTAAACAGAGTTTTGAATTTTAATTATCTTAGCTATAACTTACATGTAAGCATGGATAAATGTGAAAAAATGAGACATTGAAACGGAAACGTTAATAATGTTTTTGACAGACTCGGCATGAGGCTATTGCATTATTTGGCATACGTTACGGCGCTGTATACATTGCTCTTTTTGAAAGTAAATAAAAAACAGAGGGCACCTAATTAAGGTAGAAAAAAGCTTTGGCAAAATTACAAAATTTTGACTTATCAAGTCGATATACAAAACAGGTTCATTTGCACCAATCTTTTTAAACTCAGACTATTTTTTTAGCTCATAAACCCACAATCAAACACGCATATACAAAGGTGGTGAATGTCTTCTTTTACGACCTAGGTATCTCTTTCCTCAAAGAATATTGAAACAACTTTGACATGAAATTTTAAAAAAAATCAAAGTGAATAAAATTTACAAAATGTCTGGAAAGTCTATTTTCAATCCACATACATGTATAATTTTGCTTGTTGTGGCGAACCTTTGATTAAGGAGAAACATTAGAGAGCAACTTTCGAAACAAAATCGAATTATATGTTGTATGGCAATGATTTAAAACCAGCGTAATTTATTAAAATATACTCGGTTTCAACTGAAATCGTTAAAATATCATGTATGTGATATATACTCTGTTTCACGTTTCTGCTTCCCACAATTTTTGCTTAATTTTTCCTTAGCCATAAATACTTTTGTGTTTAAACTATTTCATCCACCAGAAAAAAAAATGAAATGCAGCGGGTTTTTTTTCTGTTTTGAAACGCACCCTTTACCACTTCAGGTTTCAATATAGAGCGAAAAATATAAAGGCTACGGTAATTTTGCATTCCAAACCACATGAAAAGTACCCGATTGATTACGTTAAAAAGTAATGCAAGGTCTCCCAAGTACTTCTATGTGGAGAAAAGATGTAATCATTTCCAATCATAAATCTTTGTAAGAAATTTGGTTTCGTTTGTGTTAATTTCTCCGGGAAAAAATAGATGAGTTGTTAATGAATATTGATTAGATTTGTCCCCTTGTAGCAATTTGTTTATAACTTCTTTGACTCTCCTTAAAATTCATACAAAAAATTACCGAACACTAACCTGGAAAATACTATAAATATCGATTTTAAAGTGCAATTACATGTAGTATTTGGTCAATATTAAGATACTTTGTAACACATACAAAAGATAAATAGAGTATAGCTACCTAACATTTTTCATCTACTGTGATAAGATACAAACAAAAACAATCAAGGGCCATTTTAAAATTGACTTAGTTAAGATTACTAAGTCTGCTATCCAACATCTTGAGTTTTTGAGAAACCAATCATTACGATCAATGTGAAAATAAACTTTACATAGTGTTATATAATCATATAGGGAAATGCAAATTTAAAATCAAATTTTGTCACACATTTTGCATTAAGTACACTATATTGAATGCATAATTTGGTTAGGTAAATGCCTTAATAAAACTAGTGTTATATCTATTTGACTTAAGTGAAAAAAATAATTTGAATGCGTAGATTTCACTGTTAATTGTTAAATATGAATGTGATGTTTTTAGACATGATGTTATAAAAAAAGGTCAGCAAAGATAGCATATATTGTTCTTGAGTTAACTCTGGTAATAACTCCATTTATCCATTAAAACGTACAAATTCAACCATTGTGATTACTCTCGAAAAATTATATACTAAAATCACATCACATGACAACACTTTTAATCAGAGGTGAAACCAAAGCATTGTTAATCCCTTGTATTCCAAACTATGATTGTGTCTGATATAATCAATGAATAATAACCTTTCTATTAAAGAAAATACATACACAGGTTGAAACTTTGCCGTTCAGTTAGTTTAAACTTAAGTGAATGGAATTCCTTTACAATTTTATCATCTTTCTAGATTTTTCAGTCAACATTTGATTGACAAACTTTTGAAGTATATTTGTAATAGATGCTTACACGACTAAAGAATGACCAGACAAAAAAATCTCAACTGTCTATGAAAATATAAGCAATGGCTTCAAAAACTGGTACAAAGTTCGTTTTTTTTAATAGAAGTAATCTTTCCATTGGTAGCAACAGTAAAATATTACCTGTCTTTGAAGTAAAATGATCAATAAAACAAATGCAAGACGAGTGCTATTGAAATACGGTTTCAAATGCATGGTGGAAATTCAGATTCGTATTCCAGTTGCGAGTAAAACGTATTGTTTGCAGATTGAAGTTAACGATTTGTTCAAAAATTGTTAAAGGCTGATATATATGCAATTGAACACTTCCGCATTTTGCTAACCCCGAAAGAGAGTTTCGGATTAAAGTCAATATATTTGTGTAGAATTAAGAGTAGTTGTAACTGCTGGCCTTCAGTGTTAAATGAAATGATTTTTCGTGATAACCGCGCGCACATATAAGGCAGGAAGGTTCTATTTAAGTTGATATGCAAAATGCTGTAACACGAATCGAAAGTAGCATGCGAGACATACGGCTTTGATTTTGAGGATGGCTTTAAATTCAAAATACAGACGGGTGCAGAAAAATATACATGAAGAGAGGTAGGTTATTATACTAATATGTTTCTGACCTGTAAAGCTGTAATACGCATGATGTAAATTGCGAACTCTCTAGAGACAATTAGCAAGGAAAGGTCTAAAATGACGAAAAATCATTAACAATTGACGAAATAGGAACATGTCTTAATCTAAGCTACAATAAAGAAAAATCACTCCTATTAAATTCGAGTCGGTGGTATTAACACTGAACAAGATCAGAAGAAATATTCCTGGCAGTATTTTAAAGACACATCTAATAGCTACATGTATATATGAATAAATCAGTCCTGTTCTACTTTTGTCAATGGACGAAATAATTTGTTTACATTTTTCCCATGTTTTAAACGAGATAAGGCCACGATTATAACGTATTAAACTTATACTGCTCCTATATATATTTTGGATATTTTGCAAACGTTACGTGTGCGGAATATAATAAGCCAACTTGTTAAATCTAACTGAGAAAAGTTTTTTTCCTTTACACCGTAAAAGGTCGAGGTGTTCCGTGGAACAACACAACAGTCATTGCACACTGGCAATGCCACCTTGAATTAGGCTTTTTAAGAAAACATAAAACTATTGTGGAATACTGAACACTTTAAAACTTATCTAAACTAAAACGGTCGGTGAATGGCAATTGTTTCTAGATGCTAAATTTATCATACATGTTTATAAAATTCAGTATACATAACATATCTTGTATATGGAAAATCAGCTTCTATGTAGACATGTTTTTGTACATTCACGTTGGCCTGATAATGAAAGAGAATATAGAGTCCGTAAAGGTGTAAAACCAGACTTATCTCAAGGAAGCTAGTTGAGTTATCTATAGTTAAATTAAAAGGAGGACAATAATAAGACTAATACAATATCTCAAACAAAGAAAACCATCATGGAAATCATATGACAAACATACCGATTTATCCTTAAAAAACTAAAATTATTCATAAAGCAAACCTCATTATACAGAAAAAATAGTCTCTCTTTAATTATGACCTTAACATCCATTTATTTTTTATGAATTGAAAAATCAAAGTAATCTTTAAACAAATCAACACAACTCATATACAGTGTAATTTACATTTTAAAACTAGTTTAGATGGTGTTATCATTAAATGGTAAATAATTTATTTATTTTTCATTGCTAATTCTGAACAAGATTAAGTACTTGGAACACTCACCACAGTTAAGAATTTGATGTCTCTAACTTGACTTCCGAACAAATACGTTTGAATTGGTTTAATTCAATGCATTGTATTCCTATTTAACTTAACAAGAAGATTAATTACCAGCACAATTAACATGTTAGTTCGTCATTGATTAGTTTTGGTTCAATCTTTAAATTAATTAATATTAATAAAACGTATCACGCACAAAGCATTTTGGTTAAGATCTGATATACACTGTCACAAACAGTCGATATAAAATAAAAGTAATCAAATATTCTTTCTTAATCAGCTAAACATACTACTTTTCCTTGTAATAATTTTAGTAAATAACGTAAACTTTTGTTACCATTATTAATATTTATGTTTATGATGTTAAACAAATATAACTTCCACTTGAAATGATTATTTTTTACGAAGAGATGAAGTTTAAAAAATGTACAAATGCATTTATTAATCATGTTTTATATACAAATTGATAATCATGCTAAATATGCTATTGATACTACTGTTATGATTTTTGTAAATGAAGTAAAATTGTGTTTACCATTATGGTTCATTGAGGGGTCGGTCGATATTCATACTAAATGATTTGCACAGGGTAGTCTGATTAACATTGGTAGTAAAGTTTATCTATAATCTTTAATCAGAATAAAGGTGTTTAATGTTTAATTCACATAACAATAGTACCGAGACGCAACATCAATTAACGATAAAACTCGTTTCAATCTGGGTTTGAAGTGATCTTTAAATTGTGCCGGTGTTTTTTAATGTGCATAGACAAGTGCAAAATAAAGATATATATATATATATATTTCGAACTGGTATACGATTGCATGCAACTTTGATATACTGTAAGCTGTGCATGTCCTGGTTGATCTTGTTGGACTAACAAATAAAAAACAAATGAGGTACCTAACTGTCGAATAAATGCCCCTTTAACCACCCTCATTCGCAATATATCGGATATTTCCGGCAAAGCTCGGAAAAACACCTTAAATGAATTAACATTACCCGATAGTAAAATTTTATATAAAACGGAGTCGCTTCCGATCATTTCAAATATCAGCTAGACAGCCTTGTAGGTCTCTTCTGTGATATATTTTGCTTATATTATGGAAAGTAGAGAGGTCTATGTCATATTTCATCAGATCATAAACTGTTTTGTACTTATATCATTTTATTTTTAATTTGTTTTAAAGGGGGGGGGGTGGTTGTCATGAACACATATGTAATGAATTCGAGATGTTTTTTTCCGAGTTCTGCCAAAAGCTCGAAAAGATGCAATTGCTAGTATTTTCACTACTAAGTCATAAAAGTACTGACATTCCCATTTTTTACTGATAAACTAAAACATTTACTGACAATGTACTGACATTACTGATAAACTTAGAAAAGTTCTGACGTTTTTACTTACGTACTAAAAAACTTAGAAAAGTACTGACAAACTTAGAGAGTACTAATAAACTTAGAGAAGTACTGACACATTTTACTGACGGTACTGAAAAACTTAGAGAAGTACTGACAAGTACTGATAAGTACTGATGCCATTGTTCTTACTCTCGTTAGAACTAAAAAGGTGTGAAATTGTATTAAATAATGTATTTTTAATTATAATAAAGAATTAAACGTTTATTAAACTTATTAATAACATTTTTCTTGTATGAAAATGTCAATTTAATATGTAATTTTCATAAGTGAAGGAGAAATTGAGCCTTGTTTTTTGAAAAAAGAAATTGGCGGATTTTATAATATTTCTGTTGTGAGCATGAATTTTGATAATTATTTAGAAACGAAAAGTCAGTAAAACAAATTGACACTCTTTAGTTAAACATCAATAAACTTGATCACCCATAACAACACCTAGTTATTGGCATTCAATCTACCCGTATTACTAATGCCCGCGGATTTAGAGGGAGTCGGAGGATCAGGACACCCCCCTCCCCTTTGCACCCTCCATGGAAAAATTTATTTTCTTAAATTTGCATAAATATGGCTCAGACCCCCCCCCCCCCCTCCCCCCCAGGGAAAATATAAACAACATTCCTACTCTTTTGAAATGATTTGGGGGTCTGCGCATTTTACATAAGCAAATTAATGCGCTGTGTTTCCGTATACTTATGATCGCGGTAAGCTTGAAGCTTTTGGGATAGAGATTGAACGTGTTTATCAGTTAATCTCAGTTATTTTGTCTTCGTGAAATAATATAAATCTAGAAATGAACCGTATCAATCTACATTGAAGCTTGAGTAGACTAGATTTTATCTAAACATGCACACGTACGTGTGAAACAACGAGACGAAAAAATACGAAAAATTACTTTCTCCTGACACTACTGGTTCTGAAAACCCCTGTCCGTATGAAAATCCCGTCTTTCCCTTCATCCCCTTTGCACCCGCTGTCAGACCCTTTACGCATTCCCTCTAAATTTGTTAAGACGGTGCATGTTTTTCTTTGTATTTTATAAAGGGCAGTATTATTAAAAAACGTCAACATTAAGTCAATATTGTCACAAATCAAGTTAGACATGTATACCGATAACCCGCTTATATATCTTATTACATGTATTTAAACAAATTACCGTTTTTTTTATTTGTAAAATAAAAAGTAAGTGGAGGACGAGTGCGAGAAATCTACGATGTTCTCTGCCATGTAACCTGCCTGAGTTAAAGCGCATAATAACACAACATGATTAGCACGTGCAGATAATCACACACCGATCGAAATGATCACCTATATTTTGACTGTTTTGCCTGGTGTAATGATGCATATAATAACATAATCTCAATGAAATGTCTGTTGATTCTATTTAGCAGGAAGTAGATTAGTTGATATCTAAATCATGTAAATCGCAATTGATGATATCTGCTGTCAGCCATTCTTTTTTTCCTGATAAATAATGAGAGAGAGAGAGAGAGAGAGAGAGAGAGAGAGAGAGAGAGAGAGAGAGAGAGAGAGAGAGAGAGAGTTGTTTTTGTCGAAAGGGGGGATTAGTCCGGTCCTTTGACACTTTAACTTTTATCAGTGTGAATTGTCCAGTTTAGTAATTTATATTATTGTATAGAATTGTCCTCATACATATAAAGCAATGATACAGTTCATAAATGATTTAATGCATGTATACTAATGCCGGTAACGGGTAACGTAAATACACACATGCATGCTTTTAAAGCAATGTTTCAGGTTTAAGATTAGAAAAAATGTCATACATTTATTTAAATTTAATTTGAAAAATGAAAAATATAAGAGAGCAATAAAGTTTGAATTCATTTCACTGTGTCAAATGATGTTCCGAATTTAAAACTCTTCCTTTTCATGTTTGATATTCTTTGAACTGATCAATCAAAATCTTCAATTTCTGTTTTCTTTACTTGACAGACTGGGAAAAAGTATTAAGGGGTGTTAAAACAACATAGTGCATTATTGTTTAGCAATAACGAGCATTCAGATCTTAGGACGTGTGTATATATACAAGTACACGTGTGTCTGTCACCTCATTGTTCCCAATCTCGCTACCGTGCACTGCAAATTGTCAAGAAGGGATGTGTACAGTAGCTTTTATAAAATCACTTGCTGATCATTCATATCTTAGGAAGTGTGTGTATATATACATGTACACGTGTGTCTATCATCTCGTATTCCATACCTCGCTACCGTGCACTGCAAATTGTCAAGAAGGGTTGTGTACAGTAGCTATTATATAACCACTGACCGAGTGAAAACATGTCAACATCATCTCCTTTGAAAACTGTAACTTCAATCAACCAGTTGTTAAACATGTGTTTTCAAGTTCTTTGATCAATTGATCTGCTGTAAAATAAAAACATTGATGGATTAAAGATTAAAAGATTAATTTGACCGTTCCAAGTTAATCTAAATAATTATAAGTTATGAAAATGAATTAGGATTGCATGTTAACTTATTGAGAAATCAATTTTCGGGTAAACTATTAATAACTTTTAATTCAAAATCAATGCAAACTCTCTCTCTCTCTCTCTCTCTCTCTCTCTCTCTCTCTCTCTCTCTCTGTATCTATATAAACTCCTATATGTATAGAAAACACTATTACTACATTTACATGGATGGTGTGTATGTTCTTACCAGGGCCGCGGAATGAAAAAGAATTGGTAATGAATTGGTAAGGAAATTAATTCCCGGGTAAACTATTAGTAAATTTAATTCAAAATCAATGCAAACTCTCTCTCTCTCTCTCTCTCTCTCTCTCTCTCTCTCTCTCTCTCTCTCTCTCTCTCTCTCTCTCTCTCTCTCTCTCTCTCTCTCTCTCCTGTCCAACAAAATGTACCAATGTTGGTAGAAAGTTAACAAAACTTAACCATGTCACCATGTAGCTTGTAATAGTTGATTTTTTTTTTTTAGCGTGGTAGGTCTAACTACCGGTTAGCCTTACGTTGTATCCCGCATCAAATTTTATATAGAAATGAGTTTTTTTTACATGTGATTTGCTGCGTATGGCGAAACATATTGATTTAAAACACTAAGATGTTTTACGTCTAAATATTGTACAAAAAAAACATGGCATTCCGAGTCATTCGCAAACATCCAACTCCAATTCCACCCCCGTCCTATTTGTACAACACACTTCTATGTGTAACAAATAAAGCCCTTACATTACACTTCTTTTTAATTATGACAATTTTTCTAATCATAATTTTTGTTAACATTAAACAAATTAAATATAACAGACCCAGTTAGTACTTATACAAAATTAATATAAGTCTATATACTAAGTAAACTTTACACTGTACACAGGCAGCCTAATTCATTAGTGGTGAAAAATGACATAAAAGATAAAATATCAGGTAAATTTCATTCATTAAGAGTAAGAACAATGAAGTCAGTACTTATCAGTACTTGTCAGTACTTCTCTAAGTTTGTCAGTACCGTCAGTAAAAAGTGTCAGTACTTCTCTAAGTTTATCAGTACTGTCGAAGTTTGCCAGTACTTTTCTAAGTTTATCAGTACCGTCAGTAAAACTTCAGTACTTTTCTAAGTTTATCAGTAATGTCAATACATTGTCAGTAAATGCGTAAGTATATCAGTAAAAAATGGGAATGTCAGTACTTTTATGACTTAGTAGTGTTTCTCTACGAAATATTTCCTGACAATCTATAGGCGGATATCCTGGAAGAGAAGTCTGATGGTTGTTGTTGTGATCTACACACGTTTCTAACTCTCAAACGCAGCTTGTATTTAGATAAATAATACAGTGTGTCATAATTTGGTTTCATTTTTTGAATGTAATTATCAGTATTTAGTTTTAATGTAAAAAAAAACCCAATCGTTTCTTATATCATTATTTTACCCTCACACCAACCACGCCCCTTCCATCACCACCACTATATGCCTATCCGTAGCTTGTGCGTGCCTTCAAACAATGACGGTGCGCAGTCCTAGCTATATGTCTAATCTGTGTTCTTACTTCTTTTTTTTAATTATTAATACAGGTATATGTAATTGATAGACAGTGAGATTCTTTGTAAAACGCATACAATTTTTAGAACCTAAACATGTCGATTCAGTTCATTTTATATAATCTATTTGAAGCGAAAGTTCAGGTATTTGTGATTACAGTGTTGAAATGTATTGTAGTTCAAATTCCGTTTTAGGACTTATGATTACCAAACACTAAAATAAAAAATAAAAAATAAAAGTACATATCGGAATATTTAACTTGTCAATATTATCCAAAATAATCGACAGTTCTCTCCCGATTAAATGGTATCAACACACAAAAAATCAAGTTCATATTTTTGGATAAAGTAATATAGGTAACGTTTTTAATGTTTCCTTTCATGGAAGACCTACACCTTTTTTTTGACATGTATAGGTCTTTTATCACACATTACCTATATAATACCTCTCCATGAAAAAAGCTACTTATTGTCAGTCCAACTTAGAGTACAAAAAAAATGTATACGGTTAAAAACGAATAACTCTAATATCGACCAGGTTGCCGATTACAAGTAACTTAAGTACTGAACATACTGAAAAGCGCTTAGCAATTCTTGTTACTTTTCAAAGGTCAACTGTCTATTCAATCTAATAATACAATATTTTAACGCTCACGTATTTGATATGTTGCTGTTATGATTTCAATTTAAGTTTGGATATTTTTTTGGTCATATACAAAAATAAAATATAACAAACAAAATAATAAAAGGTTGCATCCAGAGGCTATACTTAATTGAAATGACTTTATTTTGTGAGATCCAATATTTTATTAAATCTACAAACATGTTCCATATATCTGTCAAAAGATTGTTAAAATCTTCGGTTTGTCTTCAATTTGCTTATTCATTAAGTGAAATCAAGACTCACCATAGCTGCCCGAAGAAGATAATGGAGTAAATTACGAAATTATATTGTATTTCTTGCATTTGACAAGATTTACGATACAGCGGAACAATATCAAATACCCTGGGTTTTTTGGTTTATGTTTTTGTTTTTGTTTTTTTTTTTTTCATACGACCTTTATTCATTTTATTACAAATTCGCAAAAACGCAATTCAACACTGTTCATGTGTTTGATTCATATTTTACCTGCGTGATTCCTAATTGAAACACAATAACTAAAATATAATTATGTCTGTCCAAAAGAGCGGATACAGTAGTGATATTTTTATTATTACATGTGTGATAGTTCATGATAAGAAACAGCTCCGCCTTCTGTACCTCATTGGTTAACGAGAAATAGAATTTGAGGCATTTTCACCCAATGTTTTATCAACGGCTAAACAAAAGCCACCTCCACATTTACAGTGTGCATAGGTTTTCATAGGATAGGTAAGGATATGATAGGATGATGGAGACACGGTGAATAATTATACTAATATATATATATATATATATATATATATATATATATATATATATATATATATATATATATATATATATATATACTCTTTTTTATTATTATGAACTTATATATAGGAGTCATGTTAAATACATATTTGTATAAAGTAAAAAAAAAGTATATGTTATACTTCAACCTGCAAAAGATGGACGTGGTCTAATGCTTACGCAAATGAACAATTTAACGGATCAACTTGCCACTTTAACAGGTGAGTTTTTTTGGTTTTTTATTTGTTTGTTTGTTGCTGTTTGGTTTTTTCAAGAAAATGTTCAGTTTTAGAAAACTATATCACTCTTTTGAGTTGGAATTGTAACTTTACTGAATCCGAGACTAATGAACAACGTTTACCTGATATTTTTTTTCAATTTTTCCCAAAGTTCTTTATGTATCTAATGTCCTTTTTTTCCTCTGATTTTTTTTAAATTTTAATTAAAAAAAATAAATATTGTGTGTCTTGCTCTTGTCTTGCTCTAAAAGTCTTACAAGTTATAAAATTTGTAAATGTAAATGTATTATGATTAATGAAAGACAAAACACGTTTCATAGTGCTTTGTCGGTGCTTTATTTTTAGAGCATTAGAAGTTTTATTGTACCTTATATTGCAAATATTAATTGTAGTTATTTCCAATAAATTTGTAGGACATATCCAATATAGTTTTATTTATAGTTCCTTTTCAGACACATCATATTTATAAACTTAGATGTTTATATGAAAAAGGAACATGTGAGTTATTCAGTCAATATCTCTGCCTGTCTATATGTTTGTCTCCATGTCTGTCCGTCCGTTTGTCCATTCGTCAGTCTCTCTGCTAATTGGCTCTATTATGTATGTTTATGATGCTATAATATGGTATAAGATTTTAACAAAACGACTTGGGATACAGCAAAGTCCGAATATTTCGAAGTTAAATATTAAAAGCCAAATATTATCACTAATCTGCAATGTAAACAGAAATAAAAAAAAAAATCATTTAAAAACTGAGTTAAATGTTATGCTATAGAACACTATGGTGTGCTATGACAAATGATAATATACTGATATGCTATGAAAATGTCTGCTATGGTATAATATTCCTATGACATATTATGATGCTTATTATATGCTTTGGTTTGGGATTCCAATGCTACGGTATGAATTGTGATATGGTGTAAAATATATGCTTGAACCGACTTTATATATAGGTAATTGATGTAAATGTTATTCAATGCGATGACGTTTAGATTTACCAGCTGAAGATAAATGCTTTACGGGATATAATTTCAGATGAGGAACAAAGTGTTACAAAGAATCTGTATTGTATTATGAAATCACCTTCTACATCTTCTACATGGATTGATGGCAAGGTATTTTGTATAGGAATATATGGATACACGAGTATTTGAATATACGAGTATTGTTAAAATTTTAGTCATTCATGAAATCTGAAAAATTCAAAGTGTTTGTCCACTTTTTTTGAAGACACGGCCGTTTAGAGTTTTTTTGTTCATAAATGATATAATTCATGTACCTACTTATACAGGGAAATATTCGCCCCCGTTTTATTTTCGCCCCCTTAGCCTTCGTTGTCAACGGGCGATTTTAAGACTTGGCGAATTTCATTCTCGCAAAAATATCCCTTTTAACACAATTGCATATGGACGAATTTAAGACGGTTTGAAACCGTTCGCAAGTGTAGAAGGTTTAAAATGACACGGGGCGAATATAACCCTGTATACAGTATGATTATTAATTTGTTTATTTCTTACATTAACCTTACTTGAACCTTCCTCGGTTTAATATCATTTTCACAAGTAAACATTTGTATTTCAGATGTCGTCTAGTTCTTCTTTAAGGCTGGATCTAATTTGTTCTGCCCTAGATTATTTAATTATATTTTTACATGAATTTCTACTGACATAATCATGATTTTAAAACTAAAAAATCAGACATCTACCACATCTTATTTTTGGGGGACATTTCAAATTTTATTAATTTTTAGCATAGGACCTTATGAAATTATGTTTGATACATGTATATAGGGATTTTGCACATTAGTTTTTTTTCATTTTTTTTTGCCATATGGATTTTTTATATTCATATGAAAGTAATTGCTTAAATGTATCAAATAATCAAATAAAAAAAGAAAACTTTTACCTTCTGGTTTGTTCCAGGGGTCTTTTCACAGTTTTTTTGTATGACCAATTTCCCAGATTTGTCGGATTATGGCTATTTTTTTATTTGACAAAGGCAGAAATGGTGATCTTTATATAATTATTTAAACATTTAGTCATATTTCAGCAGTAAAAATATATAAAATATCACATATTAAGGGTAATAAATATAAAATACATGGTTACCGTCTTGAAATACATATATTTAGCTATATTTTCGATCCGAGCCCAAATAAAGCTTACATTTCAATACATTTATGTTTATTCTACAAAAAAAATATCAATTTTACCCCTCGAACGAGCTTTTTTCAACAAATTTCGACTAGGGTGAATGGGTGTTGTGTATTGGGTAACTTATCCCTCTTAAAACTGAGCATTTCATTTTAACGACAAACGATCGTGCTATGTAAATAACGAGTTTTGCGGTTAATAAGAATATCCTGTAAGTGTAAACTCTTTGGTTTGTACATCTTAAATCACACTGTACTATAGCATACGTATGTAGTATTGTAGTATTGTATTGATGCTTCGATGTATTATTTTTGTTAAACACATGTACATTTACATTTTAAAAATGATATTTAAATATGTATGGCTAAGTTGTTGAACACCTAGTATCCTTAAAACTGTTTTTTTTTTTACTAGACACGCATTATCTTTATTGTGATCTTTCTGTAAATCATCTTTATTTACTATAGCATACGTATGTAGTATTGTATTAATTCTTTGTCGTAGTAACACGCTAATATTTTAGCTAGTAAACACATACAAAAACAAGTGTCAACAGAACGCTATCTTGATTTTGTTATTCAACAGTGAAAGTAGTATGTTCGTATAATGATATTTTTGTTTCTTCTTTAGACAAGTGTCAGTCACTCGGGGGATACCCTCTTGAGATTGAAATACAATCTGAGCAGATCTGGTTTAACGGAAAAAGTGTTTTAATATTTCATAGATTTCAAGAAAAACATTTGATGTGTGCAAATTTTAATCATATATTGTTTGTAAAACTAAGGGTATATATGTTTATCAATTCAATGAAAATTCGTTAATTGCCCGTTTAAGATCAATATTATGTAAGAATAAAAATTCGTTAATTGCGCTTTTAAGATCAATACTATGTAAGAATTAAAATTCGATGGCCACGCATAGTCAAATATTTCTTTGATATACATTGAAGAGAAAAACCTAACACAATTTATTTGTTGCTATATGGTCCCGTTGCCATGGCAACATATGGTAAATATGTCAGAAAATGACATTTTAATGCCTACTTTGAGAATACGTTTTAGTAATGGCAACGATTTTGGGTTTCCAGGAAAAAAAATTGTCTCTCTTGAAGAGAAAATAAAACATTAACATATTTTTAAAGTGTTGCCATATTAACTATACATAGGTTTAAAAATATGATTTCTTTTTTTAATTTAATTTTTTTTAGCAAAATATGATGATTGTGAAAGAAGAATTTAGAAATAAAAATTGAGAACTGTTGCTATGGTAACAAGCGGAAAAAATTGTATTTTTTGAGGCATTCTTGAATGGATATTTTTCAAATATAAATTATTATTATTGTTTAATATCATTGTTTAGAGAAAAAAGAAGTTTGCTAAAGATAATTGCCGTTGCTATGGACTTTGCAATAAGGAAGAATTTCTTAATGATTTTCTTAGGTACTTTCATTTCCATACCAATAACACAACGGTCTTGAATAGTATAGCTTTGTGTGGTATAATATGAGGCAGATTTTAACTAGTAACAACGAGAAAAAATGCAAAAAATATTTAAAATCAGGAATTACAGCCTTTCGAAATCACATTCATTTTTTTTTTTTATAGTTTTCTAATTCAATGGCCTAGTTACTATAGCTACGTTTGTTATTTTTTTATAAATACAATGAATATTGCATGGATATTGATAGGGTGGAAAAATTACCCATATCGGCTTATAAAACACCGTCAAAAACCCATTTCAATAATCTGTAACGGTTTCCATGGTTACATTTTGAAGGCATTGGTTTCTCCGTCATTTTTCTCCCAACAAATGAGAATTTACAATAAATCAAAGGTTCAATAGCTTATTTTTGTTGAACAAACCTTTATTTTATTGCTTCGAAGTAGGTAAGATTAGCTAATTTTTCACTGTTAGCGTCAGTTACTATGGTAAATGTTACCCCTAGCAATCTGATTTTAGTGTCTTTTTGCATTTTACTCTTAGGTGTATTCATGTATGAAATATAAAGGAAATCGGTGACTATGCGTAGCCAGACCAAAAATCAGAGGTGTTGGCGCATTTGATAGCGCCGACTGATTTGAACAAAATAGCTTCGGGTTGGAGTCTGGTCTGTCGCTATCGCAGAGACATTGTAACTTTGGGCAAGCTACTTTACTCTACTTGTGCACTCTCTCCTTCTAGATTTAAAATGGTTGCATGACACATAAGAAGAAATGGCCATGTGCATGAAAAAGCATTTGCATCGTGATTTTGCAGCTCTGATTTTATGCTCCTTTCGAAATTGAGGATGCTATGGATTGTATAGCTCCACAGGGGTTAAAATGTAGAAGTCATGCGAGGCAATGTCCTTTGCGATCAAGACTATAAACCTCATACCTTTACAATCTTTATCTAAATTTTTTTATTGTTTTCAGAAAATTGATATTTAAGACGCTTAAACATATGACGCTGACACAAAAATTAGTTGCATTTGGAAAACAAAAAAAAATTCAATTGCATATGCAC
Source organism: Magallana nippona (assembly GCA_033439105.1). Lineage (NCBI taxonomy): Eukaryota > Metazoa > Mollusca > Bivalvia > Ostreida > Ostreidae > Magallana > Magallana nippona. The sequence goes on along the minus strand of CM065917.1, from coordinate 35,967,117 downwards.
ATGTCGTGGTGTGAAAAAAGTACATATCAAACGTATTTGTTTCTGAGAAAACGTGTTGCGAAGAATGTTTAGCATTGCCTTGATATTCATACTGTAAATTAAACTACGGAGACAACATCGTTACTAATTCCTCCGCCCAAAAATACCAAAGGTAATCAAACTCACTTGACTTAATCGAACATAAGCTGCATGTGTTAGCTAACTTTTATTCGTTGTTTATAATTCATTCCAACGTCGTGTATTAAAACTCCTAAAGCAATCGTTACGAACTATTATTAAAGAGCGTATTGTGCTAAACAAATCACGGTTCAATATGGATATTATGTAGGATTTCATTTTGTTAACAAATACAAAAAAGTGTTTGCCCTTTCCACAATATAAAATGTAATATTATGTTACAAAATTTACAAATTTGTTGTCATTTGATAATTTGGTAATTTGTTCACAAGAGCAATTAGAATTATTCATATCGATGTTTTCGCATATATGATATATTGACATACAAATCGCAAAACAGATATTTATAAAAAAAAAAATAAAAATGAAAATCGGATTTTTTAACCAAATGATGATATATCAAAGTTTAGAAATGATACCAACCACAGACGTTGCGCTTTGTTGCAATCCTTAATAAAATATAATGGTGTACCACTTTTGAAATGAATTCAATTGATGTTGGGGAAGTTAATACAAAAATCACTGTGGTTTGGGATGTATTCCATTGTAAAATTCACTTTGCAACCACTATTGAAATACATCTACTATTAAATAAATGATTTAGGGTGTGTTTAAATAAATGATAGTGGTTTAGGGTGTGTTTCAATTAAATAATCACTTTGCAACCACTTTTGAAATACAACCATTATTGAATTCAATTATTCAAATAGTGTTTGGGGATGCATATCATTATAAGAATCACTTTGCAACCACCAGTCAGACTGACAGACAGATATAAATCAATATACATGTACCATACTTCCAGTGAAAGTGAGGGACAATAGTTATTTCAATAGTGGTTGTGTTTCAATAGTGGTTGCAACGTGATTATTATCATGAAATACACCCCCAACTGCTATTGAAATGAAAATTTTAATAGTTATTGCAACCAAGTATTGTTATATAATCATAATTATACTGTTTGCGTGTGAGTCTGGAAGTGGTAAAATTTAGCTTCGCAAATATATCCTATTTTGATTCAGTTTTGGGCTTGGCAGGAAAGTGGTGGATCGGACTTGTATTAGACACGGTAGAAAACTTATGGGTATGGGACCATTCGGACAATGCAACGACATTCACAAACTGGTATCCAAATGAACCAACTGGTAATGAGAATTGTGTCCTGGTTGAGAATGAAGGCATGTGGCGAGATTATCCTTGCAATTACGTGTTCAACATCATTTGTGAAAGGAAATAAGAAAAAAATAATAACGGGAAAAGTTATCAATAACTCAAAACGATGGTGTAAGGTATATTGGCCTTGAAAAGGAATTGGAGTGTTGAGAGTTAAACAAACAACAACAACAAAACAGAAACAAAGAAAAAAAATCACCACATGTATGTATTACGTTACTTTATTTTGCAATGTGTATAAGCTAATTAAAATATATATAGAAAAAAAAACCCACGTTAAATGACACAGATACATAAAAGAACTATACTAATCAAAAAAAAAAATATTAGTTTCTCGGAATCTGATTTTGTGCTGATTATTTCGTCACATCAAATAAACTGTATTCGACATTCTTTCCATTTGCTTTTATTCGTATTGAACAATATTTTGATGTATCACATTTAAATGATAAAAATAATAACTTATAAACGATGTCACAGCTTTAACGTTTTCATTTTCTTCATTTTCAGTGATATTTTTTTATGTAATCGTCAAATTGAAATATATAATTTTGAGTGATTTATTTTACAACAGACAATTGTTCAACATAATGATTATTATAATGTAAAAACGTGGAAATATACCAGTTACTTTAGAGCTACATGTACAAATGCCGTAGTCTATAAGTTTGCAATCTAATTTTTTTTATTTGGGGGACGGGGGGGGGGGTGGATTTGTTTGTTTGTTTTGGATTTTTTTATCATTATTATTGAAAGAGAACTGCTGTATTTGCTTTTTTCTTGGTTTGTTAAGGTGTTATTGTATATCATGTTTTGCGTCGTATGTTGCCTACGTAAACTGCAGCCTTCAAGTGTTGATTCTTGTATGTTGAGCAAGATTTATATTCTGTATCAGTATCCACCCAATAAGTAAAACTTGTTACTCTAGAAGTCAATAAGTATTCATGGCTAAAAGATGAAAGTGTTCATGTACTGTATAGCAGGAAATTAACTTGCAGAGTTAATTTTCGCTATATTAGCTGAAATAAAAATTCCGCAAATTTGCCATCTAATGAATATTTTTTTTACTATAATAATAATGAAGAAATAACCGAGATAAAAATATTTCCTTTTTTTTCGTTGTGAGTTAATATACATGAACCATGTGCAGATAATGATGATCCATATTTTGTAAAATTCAATCGGGTTTGGATCTTATGTTTTACAAATTTTTGTTTTCCGTTAATTCAACGTATCGCGATTTGCTGCAAAATGAAAATAATGTCGCGTACGTTTCCGACCGCGATTTTAACCTGTTACAGTACAACAGTTATATTGTTTGCGGCCCATTTGATGCTTGCGTCACTATGTTCTCTTTTTTAAAAAATGTTAGAAGAAATTTTGTTGTTCTGTTCAAATTAACAGATCTCGTAGTAACATTCTGAAGCATTGACTTATCGTCCGTTTTTGCTTTGCACTAATTACATTATATTAAAAAAAATCCAATTCTAAGGGGAAAAGTATCTATATGTAATTTGCAAATATGAATAATAATCTTTTTCAAACTCAACATTTTTTAAAGTACCTGAAAAATATTCATTGAACAAATATGTTGCTGATTTTTTTTTGTTAATATAATTAATAAACTTGTAAATGGCATACGAAACGATTTGATTTTAAGTTTAAAATTAAGGTTTTACCAGAATGTAATAATGTAATTTCAGATCAAGTACAAAGTGTTACAAAGAATCAGTATTGTTTTGTAGAATCGCCTTCTGCATGGACTAGCGGCAAGGTATTTTGTATATACGATTTTAGCAATATTTACCATTGGAATGTGACACCGATTTGCATACCTTGATTGAGTAGTTGGTAAAAATGAGCTTTTAAATTGTACAGTGCCAATTTACAAAGATAGTAAATCTTCCACTGCTTATGAGAACAACGACGCGTTAATTGTCAACACAGACTGCAAGTGTTTCCAACCGACAACCGTGAATAATAATTTTCTTTCATATGGAGGAGAATCAAACGTCAGAGAAACTAGAAAATAATTTCTTATTATATCGACCAATTCCCTATTTTTCAACAAAAGAATTTGACTCGTAGGTAAGACAAATTTGAGTGAAGTCATTTTCAATGTAAATTAATTTTCCGAATAGAATCAATGAATGTTGCGAGATGATAAACAAAATAAATATTATGCTTCCAGTTCTTTACACCATGTCTTGTTCATGGCACAGGCTTTTTAGGTTAAAAAAGGTGTTGATCATCATTTCTTTATATGGACAATTTGCCCGTACTATGAACGTAATGAATATACGTATTCCGTCAAAGATTGACTCAGGATAAGTTAGTGGACAAGTTAAAAGTTTTGCCAAATCAATGTTTTCGAGGCTCATCATATTATGAACCGTGTTTTTTTTTTTAAATTTGTTTATCTCTAATATTAAGCTGATATACTTGTATTAAGTCTTACAATGTACTCAATCAAACAAGTAATATAACTCTGTTTTATTAGCACAGGTTGCAATGATATTATAAGGACAAAGTATCTTGACATGACTTGTTATTACAATTTGTATACGTGTCTTATACATTTTTGTCAAACTATATCTATACTTAGTCCTTTGAAATATGTTTCATGAGATCTTTGATTAACGGGACAACTCCTTTATTCATAGCACAGAGGTTCCTAGATTGTAAGAGATATATTCGTATGTTACCAAACCATTTTTTTTTTCATTCAATATTTACACATCAAGAAAATTCATAGTATTTTAGATGTATACCTTTTTTTTACATGTATAAGTTAATAACATTGAAAAAAAATCGCAAAATTTTCACACGAATTTATCATCCTAATCTGAGCTAAATACATGTAGGTGACAATCGTATATATATCATCAACATTTATTTTTGAATGAAAAAAATGTTGTTTGTACAATTTCACTTTTTGAAATGTCGCTCATACCACTCTACTATTCTGAAAAGATGTTCAACAAAATATCCCTTATCATGACATCCACAAAATAATTATATCATTTATGCGAATTTAAAGCATTGTGATTATATCATAGCTTTAAGTAGGACATTTTTTATTGCCCAGGCAACTTAATACTTCCGTATAAGTACATGCACTTTTTCGTAAGAATTCAAACGCGTGTTTTGATGAAATAACTTAATAATTTCCCATCTTACGACAGCGAGTGTTATGTATTAGCAAAACTATCCCTCTAAGGACTGAATTTTTATTTAAAAGGCCAACCTATCGTCTATGTTCTAACAATAAACGAGTTGTGCGAGATGGCTAATAATATCCTGTTTTTGCAAGTATTTTGTATATCAAGTCACACTGCATTATAACATACGCATGTAGTTTTGTATTGATGCTTCGGCGTAATGTACATGTATTAGTTCATGTACAAATACCAAAACAAGTGGCAATAAAACGCTACCTTTATTTCGTTATTCAACAGTGAGCGTAATATGTTTCTACATGCATTAAAATTTTTTGTTTCTTCTTTAGACAAAGTGCCAGTCGTTCGGGGGACACCTTCTCGAAATTGAAACACAATCTGAGCAGACTTGGTTAAAAGGAAAAAGTTTGTTTTAACGTATTGTAAATATTATAGATGTGTTCAAGATAAATAGTTGATGGGTACATTTTTTTATCAGATGTTGTTAACAGAACTTCAATTCGGTTTCAAATTAATTAATTGCGCTCTCGAACATGTTTTAATATATCTGAAACTGACACTTAACAAAAGATGCATCTGGAAAAAAAAAACCCACAAAAATCTGCTATAGCATGTAATTAACTACTAAGACATCATCATCATTGTTTCCCTCCAAAATGTCATAAGTTATCAACCTTTATTTGACTTACACGAACAAAGTATATAAAAAAAATGCATTTGTTGTTTTATATTTTTGCAAACGTCGTGTATGAACCCCTTTAAAACAATAAATACGTCATTGTGACGAACTTGGCACTAAAGAGAATAATTTGTTAAGAAAATACATGCCTTTTTTGTAAACAATTTAAAAAAATAGTTTGTGTTCTTTCCACAATATAAAAAAATTAAAATGGCAAATCATTTGGCATTTGTTAATTTGGTAATTTGTGCATAATAACACTTTAACTTATACATACCCATGATTTCTCATATCTGATAACTTTGACATACATTGTAATAGCAAAACAAGTACAGCGTATCGCAAAAAAATAAATACCAGGTTTTTTTGTTCTTGTTTTTTGTTTGTTTTTTTTTTCAATCAAAGACAGATATACCGAGTTAGAAAATGATACAAACCCATAAGTGTCTCAATAGACATAAAAATACATAAAAAAATATATTTAAGTGGCTTTAAGTGAAACGTTGTTTCATGCCATATTTTTTTTCTTGTAAAAGAACTATGCAATACGGAAATTTAACTAGAACGCAAGTATTTTTACTAGAATAAAATCATAGCTGCATTTACGGAGAAAAGTTCGTCATCTAAAATCTTTGTTTTAATAAGTAGTGTTATATAATCATAATTGTACTGTTTATAAAAAACAAAACCAATAATGATGTACTCTGATATATGTTATTTTCATTCAGTCTCGATCTTGGTAGAACGGTGGTGGATCGGAGCAGTTTTAGATACAGTAAAAAATGTATGGGCTTGGGATCATTCGGGCACTGCAATGAATTTCACAAACTGGCATTCAGCAAAACCAAATGGGGAAGGACGTGAAAAGTGTGCTCTGATGTGGAACGCTGACTTGTGGCAGGATTATCCCTGCACTAACATGTTTAACATCATCTGTGAAAGGAATTAAAAACAATAGTATGATGGAAAAAAGTGGCCATTAACTTCAATTGTTATATTTAGCAGTATATACTCACTTTATTATATATTTGTGAAAGTAGGTAAAAAAATCATAACGGGAAAAAGGTCAATAAATCAAATTGTTTAAAATAAAATGGACTATATTTCTTCTTGTTCCAATTATCTTTTTTTAAAGTTGGATACATCTTTGACACGAAAAGTGGCATTGCAATAAAAAGAAGCTCTACAATTGTTTTTAAGGCAGAGCTGTATTTGGTATGGTCGAACCTTTCTAGTACATGAATATGTTGTATTTAATAAATGGAATATAAATAAAAACAGTGTAAACTTCTGTAACAATTCATTGTTTTTAATAATTCGTTAAATACCTTTAACGTATTTAATTATTGAATAATCAGTAAGCAGCAGTGTTTAATAAATTGATAATGCCCAGCTTATAAAAATGTAGTGTTTGTTTTAAGATAGTTGTATCAAAAAGTATGCTATTGCCTTCAACGTCCCACTTATATAAAACGCACAAAATAAATACCATCTAATTATCATTGAACACCGCTTTTTGCCTTGTGAATTAATACTAATTTTGGCCATATAATCTATGTTGAGTGTTAAATTATTTTTAGATACAGTATAACTAATTTGTTGCTTCATCGATTGTAACTTGGTTTTGTTATTGAGTTCAGTTTTTTTTTCTTCGGAGATAGGGGTAGTATGAAATTAGAGTGGTTTACATATTCCGGTTTAGTACACTTTTTTATTAGAATAATTTTGATTTTGTTTCCTTTTTCTAGCTGTTTTTATTCGGCGTTTTCCTTGTTTTGTAATCTGACCCGTTTATCCGCTAATAGTATATATTTCAGCCCTGACAGTTTGTATAGAGCTTTATATCACAAAGGGTTTTCAAAAGCAATAGAGGTAAATCAAAACCTCAGTTGACCTAAATATATTATTGAAAGGAATCCAGATGGAAATATGACTGATTAAATGCGGAACGAATTGCACACCTCTTGTAAATGCTACACTTTAAATTCAAAGGAATTTTAACAAGGAAGAGAAAATACTCTATTTTGACTAGCCTAGCAACTGCCTAATCAAATGTCATTTAAAATATTTAAACACGGGGAAAACGAAACAGTTATGTGATCAATTTTTTCTTGGTCGGATATTTTGATAAGACACAGCTGAGGTCAGTAACAAAGTTGAGATAATTATTACAAGATATTGTAAAGTTTTATAATTTAGCTCATTCATGTCAATTTTAGTATATTTATACAAGACGTTTGTATTGTCTTGTAATGTATAAATTGTAATATTTTGTTGGTATATCTTTATAGTTCAATCTATGTAGATACATGTATATTACATGACACTACTGGCTTCGAAAACCCCTGTCCGTATGAAAATCCCGTCTTTCCCTGTCACCCCCTGTGTTTTCCCTGTCATCCCCTGTGCACCCCCTGTCAGCCCCTGTACACACTCCCTGTACACCCTGCAATCCCCTGTCAGCCCTTGTACACATCCCCTGTGTGCCACTGTAAGCCCCTGTACGCCCCTGTCACCCACTGTAAGCCACTGTATTTCCCTGTGCATGCCCCTGACATCCCCTGTACGGTCTTTAACTGCTTGCTAAAGTAAAACAAATAGTTTTTAATTATGTTTTCGGGTTTTCTTAAATATATATTTAGCTGTTTCTGATACAAAAGGAAATGGAAAGCAAGAAAAGCTATCATGGTATAGACGGTGTTTGTTTTTCTTTATATTTCATAGAGGGCAACATTATTACAAACGTGATTAATTCTGACTCAAAATGGACACATATCAAGATAAATATATACCGATAAAGTGCTTAATATTTTATTCCATATATTTAAACAAATGACCGTGTTTTGTAATTTGTGAACAAAAAAAATATAAATGGAGGATGTGCGGGAAATATGCAACGTTCTGTGCCATGTAGCCTGTCTGAGTTAAAGCGCTTCAAGGCCGAACATTTTAAGAACGCCCCCTTTTTTACCTGTACAAACTTCAAAACGATTCCACCTGTCAATCAAGTTTAAAACAATAGCACCCAGTTTGATTGACGTGATCGTCCGAGTGTGATCTGGCCAGGTCCGTTGTACATTTGTGCTGCACACACGTGTGTTTAGAGAAAATTCGGACGACCCAGAAATCGATGTAGAACGTTCAATCCAACTGTTAGATTGGATTCATATTCGTATGAAATCGCTTCATATGGACATTTAGAACACTAAGATATTCCAACTAAGATCAATTCTGACTAATTATTTATTTCCTGTGTATTAATTTGCTTCCTGTGTTTAGAGATTAGCAGCGTTCACGACCGCAGGTAGACTGCAAGCCCCGGAGGCTTTCACAACTCTAAAAATTAAGCCTCGCCCTCACCTGAGATTTATCACCCGGTAAAAATGTTCGGATTTTACTAACACACCATAATTGGCATGTGCAGATAATTACACACCGATCGAAATGATCACCTATATTTTGACTGTTTTGCCTTGTGTAATGATCCATAGAGTAACATCGTCCCAATGAAATGCATGTTGATTCTATTTAGCAGAAAGTTAATTAGTCAAAATCTAAGTCATGTAAATCGCAATCGATTATATTTGCATTCAGCCATTGCTTTTTTCTGATAAATTATGAGAGAGAGAGAGAGAGAGAGAGAGAGAGAGAGAGAGAGAGAGAGAGAGAGAGAGTTGATTTTTTAGAGGGGGAATTTGTCCGGCCCTTTGACACTTTTAACTTTTATGAGGGTGCATTGTCCAGTTTAGTAATTCATATGCATTATTGTATAAAATTGTCCTCATAAATGTAAACCAATCATGATATAGTTCATGAATAATTTAATACATGTATACAAATACCGGTAACGGCATGCATGCATTATCTTAAAACAATGTTCTGGGCTTCGGGTTTTAGATTAGAAAAATAGTATACATTTATTTAAATTCTGAATTTGAAAAATGAAAAATATGAGAGCAATACGGTTTAATTCACATAACTGTGTCAAATGATGTTCCGAATTTTAAGCCCTTTCTTCTCATGTTTGATATTCTTACATGTAGAACTGATAAATCAAAATTTTAAATTTCTGTTTTCTTTACTTGACATACTAGGAAAGAAAGTCATAAGCGGCGTTTAAACAACATATTGAATAATTGTTTAGCATTACCGAGCATTCAGATCTTAGGAAAAAAGTGTGTGTATATACAAGTACACGTGTGTCTGTCACCTCATTGTTCCCATCCTCGCTACCGTGCACTGCAAATTGTCAAGAAGGGCTGTGTTACAGTAGCTATAATTATATAATCAGTGACCGACTATTCAGATCTGAGGAAGTGTGTGTATATACATGTACACGCGTGTCTGTCATCTCATTTTCCCTACCTCGCTACCGTGTGCTCTGCAAATTGTCAAGAAGGGATGTGTACAGTAGCTATTATATAACCACTGACCGAGTGAAAAAATCATGTCAACATCCTTTCCTTTGAAAACTGTAACTTCGATCAATTCTTTGATCAATTGATATGGTGTAAAATAAAACATTGGTGGATTAAAATTAATATGATCGCTTTAAGTTAATATAAATAATGATAAAAGAATTGAATGAAATAAGGATTGCATGTTAACTTTTTAGGAAATTAATACCCGGGTAAACTAATTTTAGTAACTTTTAATTCAAAATCAATGCAAACTCTCTCTTTCTCTCTCTCCCTCCGTATCTATATAAATTCCTACATGTATAGTAAACACAATTGCTACATTTACATGTATGTTGTGAATGTTCTGACAAAGGCCGCGGATTTCTGTTCACCGGCAATAAATAACATTATCTTTGATATTTTCCACTTCGCAGTAAAAAAGGGAAATGAAAATTAGATTTTAGAAAGTATAAAATTGTTTATGGGAGTTAATAATCAGATAAAATTCAATTCAAGGGTCCAATAAGCCGCTCAGAAACATATTTAACAAACATACTAGAATTATTTCTTAGGCAAACTTACAAACTATTGAAGCTTTATTTTGTTATTCACGGGAAATTAATAAAGGTATAATCAGGAACTTGTTACAAAAAAAAGAAAGACGTGCTCTATCGTAACATGGCTGTTTATACATGTACATTCTGCATTCTGACTAATTAACATGTTTCAGTTTGCAAATATTTGTTTAGATACACAACATTAAATGCTAAAAACCATGTGCTGCGCTTGGTCTTTGTAGAAATAATTCACAGTATTTCTTATATCTATTTTTCAAACATTACGGAGTAGTGATGTTCCCGACAGCTAAAGGACTAAATGCCCAGAAGGCTTTCACACTTACCGAAAATAATCCCCGCCCTCACCCGGTGAATCTCGAGTCTTTAGTTGTTAGCATGATTATTAAAGTACTGTATCAATAAATTATTAATGAAAACATAATATAATTTCTAAAATTACAGTAACAGTGTGTCTTGTGAGTCGGCGCTCTGTCAAGTGCAAAATTGATTTATAGCTCAATCTATAACACATGAGAGTTAAATTATTGAACTAAGAAAAAAAATAATGACATTAAATAACAGAAAAGGCTGTTATAAAGTGTCTAAAACCGTACAGGGGGGGTGTCAGGGGTGTGTACAGGGGAATACAGTGGCTTACAGGGGATGACAGTAGCGTACAGGGAGTGACAGGGGCTTACAGTGGCACACAGGGGATGTGTACAGTGGCTGACAGGGGATAACAGGGTGTACAGGGGCTGTATACAGGGGCTGACAGGGGATGCACAGGGGATGGCAGGGAAAACACAGGGGGTGACAGGGAAAGACAGGGAATTTTCATACGGACAGGGGTTTTTAGAGCCAGTAGTGTGAACGGCGTGCTAGTTTGTAAGGAAACCATTGGCAAACAGCAGCCATGTGGAGACCATGTATAACCAATACTCCATCAGTACGAAATATACATTGAGCATTATGTCGTCATTCTTAAAGAACTATGAAGTCAGGTTTTGGTACCAATTTGAAACTTAGTATAATTGCAGTCAGTGTAAACTTATCTTTTATAAATACACCATATCATAGCATAGCATTTAAATTCCATACCATAGCATTAGAATCTCATATCATATCAATAGATTTTCATTCGTCATTACATATCATAACATACCATAGCATTACATATAACAAAGTGTGGTTTCATTAATATTCAAGGGTATCGATTTTTGTGGATAAAATGAAAATCACAGTTTAAAGGATACGTAAATTCATGGCCAATGACCCTATAAATACAAAATATTAATAGAAATTGCACTTCAATGAACATTTAATTTGTGGATCAACTTAACAACGAAATCCACGAAAATTGGTATTCAACGAATATTGATGAAACCACAGTATTTCAAATCGGTTTTTAATGGTTTTATTTTAGAGAATAACAATTTACAATGCCAGTTGGTGTTCATGTTTTTTTTAATTATTTTACTTCGAAATGTTTGGAAGTCTTCTATATTCGGAGGCGTGTATGTTAAAATCTCAAAACATAGTATAGCATAGGTTTTATTTTTAGTTTTGCCAAAACGTAAGACAAACGTTTTCTTAAACACCACAGTTAATGTTAATGATTTTTATTTATATGTCATAACTGCCAGATCATAAGAGGACTGCGTTGTATGCATCATATTTGAACGCTACGGCTTAATTGAAGCCATTGTAGAGATTTGCAGTGGTCTATTGCCATTTATAAGACCTGAATAAAGCATTTTGGAATACATAACTGTGTTCTCTGAATTTGTGATCACTTGGATTAAGTCCTGAATAAGGCATTACAAGTAGATTACAAACAGAGGCGCACCGGAGGCAGAAGTGGAGGAAGCGTAAAGTTGATGCAGTTATTTAGTGGAAAATCCTAATACCCAACAATCATCATAAATGGTATTGAATTACTGTGGAATCATCTAATTTCGTGGGGCCAATTTTCGTGGATTGTGGGTTTTTTTCTTATTCGTTGGGATGTTATTTTGTGGATACGTCGGTTTTCAGGTTCAGTAGGAAAACCTAATTAGACAAAATAAATATTTTCGAGGTCGAGGGCTACCCACAATTCCCACGAAAATTGAGCCACCATGAATTCTAATAATTCCACAGTATTTAGGTTAGTAGGTGTCTCTTTTTCATTATAGCGAGCGCAACGCTAGAGAGCGAGGCGAGCTCTAAGAACCAATACGCGCGGGAAAAAGAACAAGCTAAACCTAAAATTTCATCAAGGATTTTTTTTTTTTGGCATTATGTCATAATGCTCTCTAATTCTTTCTCCCGTAGTGCGTTGCCAAAAATGGCTGACATTTAACTCGTAATTTACGGTTCCTTGAGGTTTGAAGACACTTTTTGAGTATCGCACAAGCTTTGGTGAGACCCAAGGAATTTTTTGCACGCTTCATTCCTTCGTATTGAGTGGAAATACGTAAACAAATTATTATAGATTTTAACGTATGACGTCACAAGGATCTTGTGCTAAATTTTCCACCATTAATAAAGAGGTGGATCAAACATCTGTATTGCGTGTACAATTTTTTTTCAGTATAAACTGCGATATCTGCCTCAGATAGTAAGTTTTTATTCTTTTTGGCTTTGAAAGAGAAACTATATATATATATACAAGCAAGAGACATATTTTAGTCACTGTCATATCGATAGAATTTAAGCTAATTTTGAATACATGTACAGTAAGTATAAGTAGGGAGGAAATTTAAAAAAAGAATATATTGGTATCAAAGTTACAGCCTCGTCATTTTGAAGTAAATAAAAAAAAGAATAAGGAGAAAAATAAACAGATAATTAATATATGTAGATATTTCATATTGTCAAACCATTAAAGTGGAAAATGGGAAATTACACACCTACAAATGGGGAAGGGGGGAGGGGTGATGGATACAACGTATATATTTAGGATGCAAAAATAATCAATATTAAAAAAAAAATATATGATCTAGAAAAAAAAAAGAAAACTCAGTAATAAAAGAATTAAAAATAATATTTATCTTTGCAATTAGATCGAATTAAACAAAAACTACATTTTACAGACTGGTCAATTCTATCCAAAAGTAAAATACAGTTTTAGGGGGAAACAAGTCTATGTATTTAGTAAGATTCTTTTTAAACTTAGAAATATTGTATATATATATATATATATATATATATATATATATATATATATATATATATATATATATATATATATATATCTCAAAAATCATTTAATGTTAGTTGATAATAACAGAATGTCACTTAAATGACAATGATGCAAGGTATGTGTAATTCTTGCTTCTTGCTGCGCTCGCCACAACGGTGGCACCGTAAATCATCATATTACCTAAGTTTAAGTTTTATTCTTTACCAGTGAGATGATTATCCATAACATGAAAACTTGTGTTTATATATTTCTTTATACTGTCAAAATTCACAGCAGTTTTCAATTTTACTAGTAATATTCCTTTGTTTTATTTGTTAAATGAGACTAGAGACTAGAGACTATGTTTCATGTAAAAAAAATACTAGTTGTCCTCCATTTTGTTCTTTCTAAATTGCAGGTATTATACAAATTAAATACGGCAGAATAAACAAATACTTCTTTTTCTTAAGGTCTTTCGGTTATCACGTGACGTCGATGGGAACAGCTTCATATCATGATATGATATAATGTGATTTATTGTGTTGCCAATATTTCATGATTTGAAAATTCAATGAAAAGCTGGATAAAACTCTATAAGGCAGTCATGTACATACAGTATATTTTTTGACAGCATGGTAACAATTCTTTGCAGATTGGGATTGGATATATAATGAATTTCAAATGTACCAATTCTGAGTGGGTTTGAACTATCATTTAAAACGTTATATACAATTTAATTTTCTAAACTGTATTTTCCAGGCTGAAAAAAATGAATGAAAATGAACTTCGAGTTTTATAATATACACACTTGCATGTTCAAATGGCCTTTAATTATGAAACAAACATGAAAAAAGGATACTGATTAATTTTTGTAAAAACGGGCTTTTATATTTAGAAACCTGTAAAGTATTATCTGATGTTTAATTGGAAAGCAATCATCGTTAAAATTGCTCTGAAACGTACATGTGATAATTCCTTCAGCATTTTCGTTCAAATTGAGTGTCAATATATAAATCTTCAAAAACCTTAATTAAATAGGTTTAAATGTAAAACGTCAGCGGTCGAGAAACCTTAAAGGTAACACAAGTTTTGTTTTGTTTTTGTTTTTGTTTTTTTCTAGAGTTTTTTTTAACTTTTCTACGTGTGTAGGCGGTATATAATGGGGTATCTAGTACCTTTTGAATTGTGAATATAGTCTAATATCATTTTTATGTTTACTATTCTGCAGATGTGAAACGAACATAAAAGGTTAGAAAGATGTACGGATTGTATATCATCCAGATTTCAAGCTTTATATGTTTGATTATTTGTGTTAATGGACAGGCTTTATATGAAAACAATTGCAGAAACCAAGCCATCCAAGAGATGCACCAACACTATGGTAGGTTTTGAACAATTTACGCCATCACATTATATATATACCTCAGTGGTCGGTGATATATATATATAAAACTTAAATAAATGAAAACACAAAGAACGAGTACAACATAAGGCTTTCATTTTCTTCAGATGTTTTACGTTGTAAATTCTACGTTGTAAATTAATAACGTTTTACCATATATATATATATATATATATATATATATATATATATATATATATATATATGTGTGTGTGTGTGTGTGTGTGTGTGTGTGTGTGTGTGTGTGTGTGTGTGTGTGTGTGTGTGTGTGTGTGTGTAATACCATTTTTTTTACAATACCATTATTTGGTGGTACGTGATCAAATCTACTGAGAAACCCTTCGGGCTTCACAGGATTTGATCACTTGACCAACAAATTTCATATCCCGGTGAACTTTTTAAATTGCTGTTTATTTCTGAAATAATCAAATGCTTATAAGAGATAAATTAATACATAATTTTGTAAAAAGTAAAAAAAAATATATGTTACATGTATACTTCAACATGCAATAGATGGACATGGTCCAATGCTTACGCAACTGAACAATTTAAAGGATCAACTTGGCAGTTTAAGAGGTGAGTTTTTGTGGTTTTGATTTTGTTTGTTTGTAGCTGTTTGTTTTTTTTTAAGAAAATGTTTTAGAAAATTGTATCACTCTTTTGAGTTTAAATTTTAACTGAACTGGATCCGAGACTAATGAATAACTGACATTTTTTTTTAAAATTCTTCCCAAAGTTATTTATGTATTTAAGTTTTTTTTTATTCATTTCTCTGATTTTTCAATTTCAACAAAAATAAAAACCAAAAAAAAAAAAAAATAAAATACAAAAAAAAAAAAAAACCCTAAATATTGTGAGTCTTGCTCTAAAATTCTTAAAAGTAACAAAATTTGTAAATGTAATTGAAATATGATTAATGAAAGACAAAACACGTTTCATATTGTGTTGTCGGTGCTTTATTTTCTGAGCATTAAAAGTTTCATTTTTCCTTATATTGCAAATATCAATTGCCCAACTTTATTTCCAATAAATTTGTAGGAAATAAGCAATATAGTTGCTTTTTTGCTCTTGCTTTTCAGACACATCAGATTTTTTACAATTTCAACTTAGATGTTTATATGAAAAAGGAACATGTGAGTTATTCAGTCAATATCTCTGTTGTCTACATGTTTGTCTCTATGTCCGTTTCAGTTCACCCGACGTCTGTATCTCGGCTAATTGGCTCTCTTATGTATGTTTATGGTGCTATAATATGCTATGAGATTTGAACAAAAACGAATTAGGATACAGCAAAGTTCCGAATATTTTGAAGTAAAATATTAAAAGTCAAATATTACACTAATCTGCAATGTAAATAAAAATTAAAATAAATCATTAAAAAACTGAGTTAAATACTATGCTATAGAACACTATGGTATGCTATGAAAAATGATAACCTACTGATACATGTATGCTATAAGAATGCCTGCTATGGTACATGTATGCTATTCCAATGACATTGTATGATGTGTATGCTATGGTATGGGATTCCCACAGGATGAAGCTCTGCCATTCAGTCAACTGAATGTTAACTGAAAGGTCTGGAAAGGTGACTGAATGGCATAGCTATGCCATTCAGTCACCTTTCAGTTACCTTTCAGTCACATTTCAGTTGACTTAATGGCACAGTTTCATCCTGTGTCCAATGCTAGGGTATGAATTAATAGTTTATACTATGATATGGTGTTTGTTGTAAGATATATGCTTGAACTGACTGACGTGTGTACTATTAAACTTTATTTATATGTAATTGATGTACATGTAATGTAATGCGATGACGTTTATATTTTCCATCTGAAGATTAATGCTTCACGAAATGTGTTTTCAGATGAGGAACAAAGTGTCACAAAGAATCAGTATTGTATTATGAAGTCACCTTCTACATCTTCTACATGGATTAATGGCAAGGTATTTGATATCTTCACGAGTTTTTAGCAGTAGTTACCTTTTTGATAAGCCAGAAAATCACAAAGTTTGATTAAGTTGTTTATAAGTGTCTAATGAGACTTTATAGTGTATAATGCCAATTTGTAAACATAAATGTAATTCACCTTTCGCTGCTAACGGAAACAACGATGTGGTTATTGTCTTCAGAGACTGCTTTTGTTTTCCACCGACCAGCGCGAAAAATAATTTCTTTCGATGTGGGAGGGGGGTGTAAATGGCATACGACTTAGAAGGAAATGTCTTATTATATCGATTCATTCTGTTTTCGACAAATTGGATTATATGTAAGACAAGTTGCGGTTAACCCATTTTTAATAAAAGTGTATTATCCAATGAGAATCGGGGATAGTTGCAAGATAATAAGCAAACAAAATCTTATGCCGCCGATATAATGAGTCTGGTTTTTATTCTCTTGAAACTTCGAAAACGATTACAACAATTGTGTTCCTGATTATTTTTATTAACAATTTCAACATATTATTACATATGAATATAAGAGTTTAGTTAAAATTTGAGTCAATCATGAAATCTGACAAATAAGTCTTTGTCCTCATTTTTTTAAAGACACGGCTGTTTTGAGACTGTCACGGTGTTTTGTTCATAAATGCTATAATTCATGTACCTAGAATCATGAATTTGTATCAGTAGTACATGTTGCGATGATAAAGACTTAGTATATACGTTATTTTGATATAACAAGTATTAGTCTGCGTTGCCTATAACTAAATATCCAAGTTATTAATAGTAGGCAGTCCTTTGAATTATTAATCGTCAAATCCCAAATGGTGTTCAATTTATAAGACAAACCCTTAATTTAAAATGCAAGACCGTAAACTGTAAGATATATTTTGTTTATTTGTTATATTACCCTTACTTTAACTAAGTTTGATATTATTTTTACAAGTAAAGAACAATCATTGTATTTCAGATGTCGTCTATTTCTTGTTTAACTAGGCTGGATTTGTTTTGCCCTAGATTATTTAATGATTTTTACTTTACTTTCTACTGATATATCTATAATTTTAAAACAAAAACAAAATCAGACATTTATCTCATCTTTTGTTTGGAAGATCATTTCAAAGTTTGTTAAGTTATAACATATGTTCTTATGGGATTATGCTTGAAATCTATCAATTTTGCACGTTTTTCTAATATTTAAACTTATGCCCTAGGGATTTTTTCATGTTTTACATATGAATTTATTGCTAAAAGGCATCAAATGATCAAATAAAACAAAATATTTTACCTCCTAATTTGTTCCAGAGGTCTTATCAAAGTTTTTTTTTTTGTATGACCAATTTCCCAGATTTGTCAAATAATGACTATTTGTTTTATTTGACAAAGGCGGAAATGGCGATCTTTGTAGCATTATTAAAACATTCAGTCATTTTTCATTAGTAAATATATCTAAAATATCACCTATTAAGGGTCATAAATATTAAATACACGGTTACTGTCTTGAAATACATGTACTAAGCTATATTTAGGCGGGGGTAAGAAAACGTAATACATGTAGAAGGCTAGGCTTGTTGAATCATCTTCATGTTTTCGACCCGAGCCCAAATAAGCTTATACTTCAAAAGATTTATGTTTATTCTTCAAAAAATATCCATTTTACCCCTCACAAGATGAAACTGTGCCATTTAATCAACTGAATATAACTGAAAGATAACTGAAAAGTGACTTAATGGCATAACTCTGAATGGCATAGTTATACCATTCAGTCACCTTTCCAGACCTTTCAGTTATAATTCAGTTGACTGAATGGCACAGTTTCATTCTGTGCCTCGAACAAATTATTTTTAGCAAATTTCACTGACTATCTTCAGTTGAAACCATTACGCCATGGCGTCAACCAAGCAAAAAGATGACGTCACAATGCAAATGAAACGTTGCGCGAAAGCGTGAGTATTCGAGCTGTACTCGGCCTTGTTAAGTCAATGACATTGAAAAAAAGAGTTCGAAAGTTTTCATATGAAATTATCCAAATGTAAACTAAATATGATGTCAGTCGTGTATTTGCCTTTAATTCTTATTGAAAGCAACATGTTGTTTATACACATTCACTACCGTATATACGTCCTCTTAAAATATTCGAAAAATATGTACGACTTAAACCTCTCATAATGACGGATATATAGATAATATAGATATCATTCATTCCGCTTATTACATTGGGATTTATCATATTTTGAGTTGTACAATTTTGGCTTGTTTATGAGAATTCAAACGTGTTTCATTAAATTATCTTTTTAATCTGATATCTTACGACTACGGTGGAAGGGTGTTATGTATTAGGTAACTTATTCCTCTTAAAACTGAGCATTTCATTTCAAGGACAAACTATCGTGCTATTAAATAAATATTTGTGCGATTAAGAAGAATATCCTGTTAGTGTAAACTCTTTGGTTTGTACATCTTAAATCACACTGTACTATACCATACGTATGTAGTACTGTATTGATGCTTCGATGTATTATTTTTGTTAAACACATGTAATAGTTTTCATTTTAAAAATGATATTTAAATATGTAAGATATATTCTATGGCTAAGTTGTTGAACACCTAGTATCCTTAAAAACCTGTTTTTTACTAGACACGCATTATCTTTTTTGTGATCTTTCAGTAACTCATCTTTATGTGCTATAGCATACGTATGTAGTATTGTATTAATTCTTTGTCGTAGTAACACGCTAATATTTTACCTAGTACATACATACAAAATCAAGTGGCAACAGAACGCTATCTTGATTTTGTTATTCAACAGTGAAAGTAGTATGTTCGTATAATGATATTTTTGTTTCTTCTTTAGGCAAAGTGTCAAGCACTCGGGGGATACCCTTTTGAGATTAACACACAATCTGAGCAGATCTGGTTTAACGGAAAAAGTGTGTTTTAATGTTTCATAGATTTCAAGAAAAATATTTTATGTGTGCAAATTTTAATCATATATTGTTTGTGAAACTAAGGTTATATATGTTAATCAATTCAATGAAAATTCGTTAATTGCGCTTTTAAGATCAATACTATGTAAGAATGAAAATTCGATGGCCACGCATAGTCAAATATTTCTTTGATATACATTGATGAGAAAAACCTAAAACAATTTATTCGTTGCTATATGGTCCCGTTGCCATGGCAACATAGGGTAAATATGTCAGAAAATGACATATTAATGCCTACTTTGAGAATACGTTTTAGGTAATGGCAACGATTTTGGGTTTCCAGGAAAAAAAATTGTCTCTCTTGAAGAGAAAATAAAACATTAACATATTTTAAAGTGTTGCCATATTAACTAAACATAGGTTTAAAAATGTGATATCTTTTTTTAATTTAATTTTTTTTTTACAAAATTTTATGACTGTAAAAGAAGAATTTCGAAAAAAAAAATGAGAACTGTTGCTATGGTAACAAGCGGAAAATATGGAATTTTTATAGGCATTTTTGGATGGATATATTTCAAACATAAATTATTATCATTATTTGATATCAATTGTTCAGAAAAAAAGAAGTTTGCAAAGATAATTGCCTTTGCTATGGACTTTTCAATAAGGAAGAATGTCTGTGTGATTTTCTATGGTACTTTCATTTCCATACCAACAACACAACGGTTTTGCATAGCAAAGCTTTTTGTGATATAATATGAGGACAATTTTAACTAGTAACAACGAGAACAAAATGATAAAATATTTAAAATCAGGAATTACAGCCTATCGAAATCACCTTCATTTTTTATAGTTTTCTAATTCGATGGCCTTGTTACTATAGCAACGTTTATTATTTTTTTATAAATAAAATGAGTATTGCAGGGACATTGATAGGGAGGAAAATTTACCCATATCGGCTTATAAAAAAACAGTACAAAACCGATTTCAATAATCTGTAACGTTTCCATGGTTACATTTTGAAGGTATTGGTATCTCCGTCATTTATCTCTCATCAAATGAGAATTTACAATATACTAAAGGTTGTTTGATGTCTTCAATAGCTTATTTTAGTAGAAAAACTTTTATTTTATTGCTTCAAAGTAGGTAAGATTAGTTAATTTTTCATCGTTAGCCTAAGTTAATATGGTAACTATTATCCCTAGCAATCTAATTTTAGTGTCCTTTTGCATTTTACTCTAAGGTGTGCTCATGTTTCAAATATTAAGGAAATCGGTGACTATGCGTAGGCAGACCAGAAACCAGAGGTGTTGGCGCATTTGATAGCGCCGACTGATTTGAACAAGGTAGCTTCGGGTTGGAGTCCGGTCTGTCGCTATCGCAGAGACATTGTAACTTTGGGCAAGTTACTTTACTCTACCTGTGCACTCTCTCCTTCTAGAGGTTAAAATGGTTACATGGTACATAAGAAGAAATAACCATGTGAATGAAAGAGCATGAGCACCGTTATTTTGCAGCTCTGATTTTATGCTCCTTTGGAAGTTTAGGATGCTATGGATTGTATAGCTTCACAGGGGGGTAATATGTAGAAGTCATGCGAGGAAATGTACTTTGCGATCAAGACTATAAACCTCATACCTTAACCATATTTATCTAAATCTTTGATTATTTTCATAAAATTGATATTTGAGACGCTTAAACATATGAGGCTGACACAAAAATTAGTTGCATTTGGAAAACAAAAAAATTCCAATTATATGTGCACATGTCGTAGTGTGAAAAAAAGTATACATATCAAACGTTTTTGTTTCTGAGAAAACGTGTTGCGAAGAATGTTTAGCATTGTCTTGATATTCACACTGTAAATTAAACTACGGATACATCATCGTTACTAATTCCTCCGTCCCAAAATCATCAAAGGTAATTAAACTCACTTGACTTAATCAAACATAAGCTGCATGTGTAAGCTAATCTTTATTCGTTGCTTATAATTCATTCCAACGTCGTGTATTAAAACTCCTAAAGCAACCGTTACGAACTATTATTAAAGAGTGTAATGTGCTAAATAATCATGGTTCAATATGGATATTATGTGGGATTTCATTTTGTTAACAAATACAAAAAAAGTTTTTGCCCTTTCCAAAATAAAAAAAAGATAATATTAGGTTACAAAATTTACAAATTTGATGTCATTTGAAAATTTGGTAATTTGTTCACAATCACGATTAGAAATGTGCATATCGATGTTTTCGTATATATGATATCTTTGACATACAAACAGCAAAACACATATTTCTAAAAAAAAAAATGAAAATCGGATTTTGTAACCAAATGCTGATATATCCAAATTTAGAAATGATATCAACCATAGCCATTGCGCTTTGTTGCAACCCTTATTGAAATATAACGTTGTACCACTTTTGAAATAAATTCAATTGTTGTGGGGAAGTCAATTCAAAAATCACAATGGTTTTGGATGTATTTCATTGTATGATTCACTTTGCAAACCAATATTGAAATACATCTACTATTGAATAAATGATTCAAATTGTGGTTTAGGATGTATTTCAATTAAAATGTCATTTTGCAACCACTTTAGAAATATACAACCACTATTGAATTCAATTATTCAAATAGTAGTTGGGGATGCATATCATTGTAAGAATCACTTTGCAACCACTATTAAAATAAATTCACTTTAGAAATACAACCACTATTGAATTCAATTATTCAAATAGTGGTTGGGGATGCATATCATTATAAGAATAACTTTGCAACCACTATTGAAATATAACCACTATTCAATTCAATTATTTCAATAGTGGTAGGGGATATATTTATAAGATTCACTTTGCAACCACTTTTGAAATACAACCACTATTGAAAATAATCCCAATTGAATAGTGCTTGGGGATGTATTTCATTATTAGAATCACTTTGCAACCACTATTGAAATGCAACCACTTTTAGAACAAAAGATGTTACTGTAAGTGGATCTATTATAAAATATCACAAACGAAGCGATACCATCATTTTAAGTAAGGCGGTGTGGGGGTGGGGATGAACCCAGGGGGTATATATAATATACCCGGTATCTTGCCTAGTCAATACATGTTTCTGAAGACCCTATTACATTGCAAATTAGTGAAAAACGTTTTAAATTATTATTCTGTGAAATGTTAAGAACTATCCCGTTAGCGGAGGCGTTTTTGTTCAAATTTCATAGCATAACATGCCATATCATACCATATCTTAGTTTATCATTAAAATCGCATGACTTGGCATACAAATGAAATAAAAAGAATATGCATGTATAGACTGTACATATGCAGGCCTATCAAGTCGTAGAATTTTGTATAATTTCATTTGGTCGTCTTTTATAAACGCGATGGACAAGTTCAGGGTTAAGAAAGAAGAAGAAGAATTTAAAGAACAGGACAAACACAATAAGTCGCCAAATTCCGTATGTGAGACTTAATGGATTATTTAAACAGTGTTTGTGGATGATTTCACTATAAGTATCACTGGAAAACAACTACTGAAATGCAGCCTTTATTGAAATGTTTATTTCAATATTAGTTGGGAAAAAACTTCATTATATGTACATGTATCAATGCTGATATAAAAGTTAATCGCTGTACTTCCTATCGAAATAAACAATAAAATCATGTATGATTTTACAATTATAGTAAATTTTCTCGAAATTAGTACCTTGTGTTAATTAGATTAATCAATTAGAAAGATCTTTAGCTACGAATCTGTAAGTCATGAGGTTGGATCTCGTTATTTTTTGATTTTTTAATTTGAAAATTCTAAAGCAGTGAAGGTATTTTGATTATAATGTTCTTTTATTCACATCAATATTGCAAGATGTTCCACACCGCCTTAAGATATCATCTGGACACAGACGGAATAATAGACGGAGAGACAGTCAGACTGACGGACATATATAAATCAATATACATGTACCATACTTTCAGTGAAAGTGAGGGACAACAGTTATTTCAATAGTGGTTGTGTTTCAATAGTGGTTGCAAAGTGATTATTATAATGAAATACACCCCCAACTACTATTGAAGTGAAAAAAATAATAGTTGTTGCAACCAAGTATTGTTATATAATCATGATTATACTGTTTGCGTGTGAGTCTGGAAGCGGAAAAAAATGATCTTCTCTGATTTATCCTATTTTGATTCAGTTTCGAGCTCGGTAGGAAGGTGGTGGATCGGACTTGTATTAGACACGGCAGAAAACTTATGGGTGTGGGATCATTCGGGCAATGCAACGACATTCACAAACTGGTATCCAACAGAACCAACCGGTAATGAGAATTGTGTCCTGGTGGAGAGGGATGGCATGTGGCGTGATTATCCTTGCAATGACGTGTACAATATCATTTGTGAAAGGAAATAAGAAAAATTCTAACAGGAAAAAGTGATCAATAACTCAAAACGTTGATGTATGGTATTTCGGCCCATAAAAAGAATTGGAGTGTTGAGAGTTAAACCAAAAAAAAAAAAACCACATGTATATATTTCGTTACTTCATTTTACAGTGAATATAAGCTAATCAAAAGATAAAATTAAAAAAAAAAACGCGTTAAATGACACTGGTACGTAAAAAAAAACTATTATAAAAATATATTAGCCTCTCGGAATCTGATTTTGTACTGATTATTTCATCACGTCATGTAAACTATATTACACTTTTTTTATTTTATTTTTTATTTTCATTTTTATTTATATTGAAACATTGTTTTGATTTATCGCATTTAAATGATAAAAATAAGAACTTACAAAATATGTCACAGCTTTAGAGTTTTCATATTTTTCATTTTCAGTGAGATTTTTATGTCAGTCTCAAACTGAGATATATAATTTTGAGTTATTTATTTTACAATAGACAATTGTTTAACGAAATGATTATTATAATGTAAAAATGTGGAAATACACCAGTTACTTCAAAGCTACATGTACAAATGCCGTATTCTATAAGAAAGGACAGTTTGCAATCTATTTTTTGGGGGGAATGCACTTGTTTGTTTGTTTGTTTTTGTTTTTGATTTTTTTTTTACAAAAGAGAACTGCTGGGTTTTTTTTTCTTTGTTTGTTTGGTGATATTGCATATTATGTTTTGCGTCGTATGTTGCCTACTTTGGCCTTCAAATGTTGATTCTTGTATATTATGCATAATTGATACCCAATAAGTAGAACTGGTTACTTTAGAAATTAATAAGTATTAATGGCTAAAAGATGAAAGTGTTTACATATTTTCTCCGATATGTTGTTTAAACATATATATTATTTTGATATTACTACATATAACTGTTTTGGTGTGATGTCTATAAAATAAAATTACATTTAAGAAGGAGTTCAGAATATTGCGACTATAGATATGATGGTATTATTGTTTTAATGATCAGAGTCGAGCCAGTCTAAAGCATTTCATTGATAAGCAAACGTTGGCAACATCTAAATAATAAAACTACTAATCTGTTAAAATAAAAATGTGTTGATATAATCAATACAATTATTTTTTGATGATCCATGCAGGTTATGAAGGTAGCGATAATTGTAGAAAAAAAATACATAACCCACTAATGCGGGTTATGTATCTATTTTTCTGCATGAATCACCAAAGGAAGCATCTGATTGTTTAAATATGAGCGCTTTGTGCTATAAAATCACATGTAATCTATACAAATTGAATTTATTCATTTATTAATATGTTTAGTAAACATGGATGCCATGTAAGACTGTAAATACATTTTAATTTATATGTTCATTATTTTGGTTAATCTAAAATTATTAAGAGGATTTTTAAGATTGTTATTAGAAATATACCTTCAGCCACCTTTATTTAAGATATTCAAGATATTCCAAAAAAGAATGATAACGATTTTTTTTTTTTTATAAATTTAGCAGAAGAGTATAAGCATGGGTAACATTTGCGCAACGGTTTATAAACATCATAAACATGATTCGGTTTATGGGGATCACGAGACTCTGCTAAGCAAACAATCATGTAATATATTTGTTTTGTCCTGTTAAAATATATATAACTATTTTCAATAAATCTTTGAGGGGATGTTTTTGGTCATTACATCAAAAAAAAACTTCAGATTTTTTTTCGATAGAACAAATCTAACGGAGAGGACCACTTCATTTTTTTATTTACCCGACACGTTTGTTTTTAATCATTTTTATGGTTTTCAATTAAGACATACTGTTGAATGATAAATGAAAAAATCCTGCGAAACTGACTAGCTTTACAAACACTGATGATCTGAAAAGGTGGCTGAAATTAGTTTTTTTCTCTAACTTTATTTTAAATCAATAATCAACTTAAAATGTCGTTATCAATAACGATGTTCTACTCTTGAAACATCTTAAGCCACAGTTTACACATTGAACAGTAATGACCCACGTATGTAAGGATGTCGAATTTGATTTTAACATATATAAAGGTTTTATTCATTATATCTATAATCTTTTATTTTGTAACCGTCATCGTCACCAAACACGTCTTGTAAATCATTTAACCTTTTACATAAGTAGATTGAAATAAACTATATGGTTTTGCTATTTTTAGCACTTTTAACTTTTATCTGGGTTAACTTTCAACATACAATATCCTCATTTGAATAAAAATGAATATTCGCCATATTTGTGTATGTCCTGTTCTTTTTATTGGTTATCAAAACATAACCTATTCATCAACAATTGCTTTGTTATACTTGTAACTAATTATTTCTTAATATCCTAGAGTCAATTGATAAGACACATTTGAATAGGTGTTGTTGATTGTCAGGTCGCATTAACAATTTTCCTTCCGCTAGTACTTTAGTACTCTTGTGAAATACAACAACTTCTTTCACAAACTATTTCCTTTGTCTGATCACATATTTGCAGTGTCCTACATTTCTACTGTTATCAGTTGTACCATTTCCTATATTTGTCTACAAAATAATATATCTTTAATGATACGCACTCATCCCCCCTCCCATCTCTTTCTTTTTCTCAATTGGTGAAAAAAATAGCTGTTTTTTTTTTGCTTAACTTAAAGCACTAAGTTTACAGACTGCGAATGACCGGTGATCTAGGGAAGCAAATGTGAATAGCTTGAAAGGTATTATT
Source organism: Magallana nippona (assembly GCA_033439105.1). NCBI lineage: Eukaryota > Metazoa > Mollusca > Bivalvia > Ostreida > Ostreidae > Magallana > Magallana nippona. The sequence continues at coordinate 35,940,380 of CM065917.1, read as the reverse complement.
CTTGCTGAGACCAGTCAAAAAAAACGATAGTGCATTTCAAACAGAACATTACAAATAAAGCTACATCTGTTAAAACAGATCTTAGCTGGTTTATAAAATGTTTGTTTATAAAACAACATATTTTTCTATACAAATCAAATTTGTTTTATCTCAAGAATTCGCTACGTATGCTTATACATGTACAAATGTAAGTACCGACGCACGCAATCGATTCAATTGTAACACTACCTGAGTGGCATTTTCGCTACTGCACTTCAATCAATTAACTGTTTGACATCAAGATGAAATATACTTATGCGTATAAGTACCGACACAATCGATTCAATTGTAATTTTAAAAAATGGCTTTTCATATTTGCCGTTATGTTTTTCTTTTTTTTTCTAAAACATTCTTAAACTTGAATAAAAAGATATCCAGTTTTACTATGTTGAATAATATCCATATGCATTGTTGAAGTCACGGGCATGTTCTAAAGGTAAAATAGCAGTAGGAATACCAATCCTTGGATCTTGTTGTAATTTATATTTGCATCTGAACATAATACATAATAAATGCAACTGTTTAAAATTAGGAAAACCCTTTTGTTAGAAAATAATCAGGATTTTAGAGGCATGGGTATTTTGCAACATTTATACTATCTTGTAGATGTGACAAAAAGTATGCAGATATATATTCATACATGTACTACATGTATGGATATGCAGGCCTTTTTCTGTCATAGTGTAGACTAAATGTAACACTATCTTGAATATTTTGAAAGATGACATTACACAAAATATGACGCATACAAGTTCTATTAGTTAGAATCCTTTGCTTTGTTGTTTGCTTCGTTTCCTCTGTATGACAAGCCATTTGTAGAATGTTGCAGATACAAGATGTTCAGGTTATTTTGGTAAAATAAAATATCTTATAAGCGTTTATCTGAAATTCAGTTGCATTACAAGTGATTCAATTCTTATCAGGAATAAAATGCTAATGCAAGATATAAATAGCAATTAAACAATTAAAAAATTGATATTTAGGTAAATATATAAATCATCACATTCCGTTATGCTAGATCTTGCTGATTTTGTTGTTGTTGAAAACTGTCAGTTTAACGTTTAAAGCATTACTTGCTAAATTTTTGAAGTGTCTTGATAAAATATAATATATAATATTTAAAACTCCGGAAGTATTTAAGCATTAAATTTTAGATGTCGTTAGTCTAAAACACACCATACCGTGCAGACAAAATAACTACCACGCGTTAGTGTGTTTTCAGGAAATTGAAAGTTGCAGATTTCCATTAAAACGAACTGTTATGATTTGCGCGCTTACCTAAATTTTGCGATCAAAAGGTTATTTGGCAAAGAAAATCGTGCTACAATGTAAATCCATTCAATAGGAAAGAAGTACTAATATTGCAGGAAGTTGACATGATTGAATTACGTATATCACACTGTTTCCAGTATTGTTTTAATTTTCATATGAAGCAATGGACATGATTGTAATTGTATGTACTGTTTCCAATATTCTTCTGATTACGTGTACGCGAAAGCTGATGGCAACTTAAATTGTAGAAGGAAAATGATCCAAATGTTGTTGATATTAAACTCTCGCTTAGTTAAATTCCGTGTGGTGTTGATGATGTTGCTTCGGATGATTCAGCTGTTGGGGTTTTAAAACGTTGTTTCTTCTTTCATCGACTAGGGGATATTTTTATTGTTGATATTGATCATGAAATTGTTCTCTGACCTCTTGAAACTGACTTTTCCTTGTATTATATAATGCTGTTGATTGTATACTGGATGTTTGTGCATCCTACGTGTTAAATAATGTATGTTGTAAAAGAAATAACGATGGCGTGGCTGTTGCAAATGTCACACATTTACTTATGGCTGATACATACATGCGTGCTATTGGGGTTGATGCTTTAGTGTTTCTACTATGAAAATAAACGTCCTGGTGTCATCGCTGATGTCGTTTTGATCTGAAGTAGATCGATGCTTTAATATGTCTATTGAAAATAAGTGGCACTGGTGGTGGCACTGATATTTGTGTTTGAATGCGTATGTTTCGTTGAATAAAAATAACTCGAAGTTGTCGAATGTGCGGTTCTGAGTGAGGTTGATGCTTTAGCGTTTGTTTTAAAGATATGTACTGGTATTGTCGTTGAAGTTTGGGTGTTGGAAAATGTCGGTATAGATGTATCAAAATCTCCTGAGTATGACGAATGCGCGTGTATAAGTGGTGTTCATTGTTTCTAGTCAAAAAGATAAATTATTCTGGTGTTTTCTCTTACGTATTAAACTTCAAAGTCGTGAGTTCAGTTGTACCATAGTAAGTTGGGATTAAAGATTGCAAGCGTATAAAAGGGGCTGATACTAAGATTTTTTAAAACAATATTCGTCCCGGTTTTGTCATTGATTTATTGTGTGTAAATGTCCAGTCTTTGTTCTATTAGTGTTATTTTAGGTTTCTAGTAAAATGGATGAAATGTACTGTGGTTTTCTTGCCGGATTTTTTCAGTCTTCTGTAAAATGTGCTAACGGTAATACATTTGTAAAGTGCATATGTTTTGCATTTAGATGTGTCCAAATTATATGACGACAGAACGCCGTGATTCGTGGCCAACTACAAGTATGCCAGATAATCAAAAAAATGATGCACCTTTAACATTTGGTATCAATTGTTTTAAAGTTACAAGGTTATTGAACATGCAGTTTTGAGATAGGGAAAACTCATTATTTCCTTACTTTGATTGAAGTTATTGATAACCTTGTAGGCACCCTAAAGATTGGATTTAAAACAGTACAAAAATGCATGTTAAAATCTAAATTCACAGATATAATATTAGAATCAATGATTTTATAGGAACATTTACATACCAAAGAAATCCACATTTTTTAAATTGCTTAACATTCTCATATGATATATGGAAAAGGCATTATTACTAAACAAGCATGCATATATATTTTATTAGTCGATTGATTGATTTGAACACCATCTGGAAAACAATGTCCATTTTTTACGAATCATACGAGGTACACATAGTTCAATATATAAACATGTTTCAATTGAAATATTTTAAATGAAACATCAAAAATGCATTTAAAAAAAAAAATCGTGAACACCGTTTATAATAATAATAATAATAACATTCATTTATGCTATAAACAAAATCATTATAATATGTTATGCCATTACATCATATGACATGCCTGAAGAAAGGTTTTTACAACTCAACAAAATTAGGGAAATGGTGTTCAATTTATAACCATGTTGCAATTGTAAAAGAAAATAGCGAAACATCAAAGGTAAATAAGAAAAAAAAAACAATAGTGAATAGTATAGATTAATATTTTTCCGTTAGGCTTTAAAAAAGAATTAATGTTCTATATCATTACACTATATGCATGTCTAAAACTTTTAAAAGGAAAACAAGAAAAAAAAAATTGACCGTACGTCTTATTTTTGCAATGAATTGGTTCCGGGATGACATTAATGTTTTTGTTAGTCAAATATATGTTAATAGTTATGTTAAATAAGAGAGAAATAGGTAATTTATATATAGAACATATAAGATGTTGTTAACATTAGGGATTGTTGATAACAATGTTCAAACATTTTAAAGCATTTTATTGTCACACTCCAGTCTCATGCAATGCCTCCGATGTTGATAATATTTTTTTTTATGACTCCAAAGTTGATGAAAGAGAGGTGTCTTTTTCGTATTTGACATTACTACTGTTCTGAAGTGGCCGTAGAAGTAACGTCTTTTATAAAGAAATTACCAGTATAGAAGAATACTTGGGATTGAAAGTTGATGCCTCGGTAGTTGAAATAGAAGGAGTGTACGTTGGATAATACATTGTTGTTGTTGTTGTAAATGATCAGGTAACTGATTTGTTGCTGATTTGGCTGTAGAATTTTATGTGGAACAACTCCATGTGGCAGGTGCAGTTGTAGAATTAATCGTAGAATAATCTGTTTTTCTGTTGTCGCTGTAGAATTTTTCGAGATACAATCCAATGTTGCTGTTATAGGTGAATTTGTAGATTTGAACGTAGGATAATAAGTTGCTGCTGCTTTAGGTGAAGTTATTAAACTGTTCGTTGAACTGGAACTTGTGATGTTTTAAAAGTAAACGTAAAATTCACTAATGCTGCTGGTTAAGGTGAATTTTTAGAATGTTGCGTTGGACGATACGTTACTGATGGCGCAGTTCTTGTAGAACTAAATATTAATTCAAAAGCTGTCGCTCGTGTAAATGTGAGTTGGGACAAAGTGATATTTCTAATTATTGTACTTGGGGTTGTTTTCTGACCTTGAGAATCTGAAAAGGGCGTTGCATTTTTTCTTATAAAATTACTTGTAATGAATGCTGATAATGGTTTTCTTGAGGTTGTTGCATTTGCTAAAGCAAACAATTTAGTATTTGTTGTGGTAAGAGTTGGCGATGATGTGGCTGCTGTTAATGACAAAGATGTTCTAGAGGCTGGCGCTTGTATCGGATTAACTATGATCTATGTTGTATTATCTTTATAACAAAAATGGTATATAATTGTCCTTTTGCTGATTGTATGGTGTTTGTTGTAGTAGTCGTATGTCCAGAAATGGTATGCACAGGGTTTGTTCCTGCTGTTATTGTGTTTGAAGATCTGGATTTTGTTGTACCAGTATTAATTGATGTCGATGAAAGCAATTGTTTCGGTAAAGGAAATGTTGTAATGTTCCTAGTGAAAAAAGTCGTATAAAACAGAGTTGAAGATTGTGAAATGTTGTTCAGAGATGAAGGTGTATTTGAAGCAGATGTTGATGAAGGCACATATGTGAACGGGACTGATGTGTTAGTGCTTCCAGTAAAAAATGTAGTATTCCATGATTGTGTTCCGGATGTTTTTGGATATGCTTCATTTGTTTGGTAATGAGTTGCATTAAGATGCAGTGGTGTTGTGGCTCTGGTCAAATTAAATGTAGTCGAGTTTGGTGGATACGATTGTGTAAGTGAAACTGATGATGCAGCTTTATCGTTACCAGACGTTGTATAAAGTGATGTTGGTGAAATTGTTGCAATAGAGTTTTGTTTTGATGAAGTGGTGGAACTAAAGGGAATTGACTGTGATGTTGTGAGTAAAAATGACGTATTTGTTTTAGTTGAACTGATTGCCGTCAGTGGTGCTCTAGAATGCAGTGTATTATTTGAAAACGTTGACACATTTGATGCAGCTGTATTTCCTGTGGTAGAGACGGTTGGGTGATGATAATTTGTCGTCCTTATTCCCGTGGTTTTAAATGAGTCGGTGGCAAACGCCTTCGGTGCATCAGTATACATATTACTTTCTACATTTAAAAAAAGAACATTTTGAGAGAAACAAAAATCAGTAGTATAAGTTGTTTATAACTGAACAAAAACGTCACAGGGATATGAACTTGGTTGGTAACGTGATCAATTTTTTGTGAAAATTAGATGACATCTTGACAGATGTAATCGCTTCTAACCAAGATATAACATCTGTTCGTTTTTTAACATTTTTGTCTTTCACGTCTATTTACGTTTAATAATGGTAAAAGATCTGGACTATGAAGATAAGTGTATTTTGTTGGTTATAATAAGGCACCAGACAAACCATAAGCTAGGTGATCATTCCATTTGAAAATTATTACCACTTGACCCGTTAAATATTCACACAGAAATGAATATTTTTACTGTCGTATTGGCATGTACGATAAAAACATGTTAATGCAAAATTGTATCAGCATTTGCATGTTTATTGAAGTATATCAAAAACAAACTATTGCACTTACGTAATAGTATGTTATCTTTAATTACGTTATTGTAAGTTGTGAGTTTACATCACACTATATTATTTTGAATTTGTTTATATATTTTTAAGGTGGAGCTAGGAAAACAGGTCTGCCCAAACACTACACTATTCTTGACATTACTAAAAGTTTTATTAGTCAATGCATAATTGATAGCATATATGCCATATTAGGATAAGTAACATATTATATATGTTAATGTAAAAACAAAGTTATTATATATGTTGTGACGGATTTGCCATGTGGTTTCATGCATCGTTCTAATATTCAATGTATTCGTATTTAATGCAATGCATTGCAAATTTTTCCACATACTGACGTTTTCATTTCAAGACAATTAAGGAATGAACACACGCGTGCTTTTTGTTTTTTTTTTTGTTTTTGTTTTTGAAGCAACATACCATTGTCCTTTGAAGCAAGTAAAACGGCAGTAGTGATTACAGCTGCTATTACAATCGGTGTTGCTATCACCAGGAACAGTAGCCATAATTTTCGTCTTGATGCACTTTTTACTGGAATGTGCTCAACATCCTTGTCAATGGCCTACATATATAATATAAAAGTAACTACGAAGGCCAATAAAAATATTGCGTTTTACATTTTGGGTGATGAAAATTTTGAATCGGACATCAATCAACACGAAATAAAATGGAATATTAGATAAGATAATTAGATATATGATTTCGTCATTTTCTTTACATCCAGTGAAAGTATGTCACTGCCATTCGACCTTTTCTGAAATGGACGCAAAAGCGCGTCGGCAGAATATGATATTGCACGACTCTGCAGTACCAACTAAAATAGGTACTGTACAGACAAAGTGCCATTGGGAATAATTTAATGCATAATATTGAAAATATTATTGAACAAATATTTTTAAATCATATTTATAAACCGTTTAGCTATTTTTTAAGATATCAATAGCCTACTATCAGTTCAATAAGTCCTTCAATATGAGGCATATGGCGTCATTGTAAACCATGCAGCGATATAAGCATCCCCACTTTTATTCATTGCGTAGAATGTTCAAATCTTATGCGTTGACAGCAATGTAAATAAAGTCATTTGCCGGTAGAGATTATTAAAATAGGGATATCCTTCGGTAATAAATGCATTATTAAATGTAAGCATTTTAAAGAAAAACAAATTCATTAGACGTCATAATGTAAATTTTGCTGACGTTTTTTGTCTAAACCACTTTCTTGACAGTCATAACTGTGTTGCGAGTGACAATCAACTATGACAATTATGGACTTCATTTAAGGTCAATATGTGGTTGCATGTACATGTATATTGACCCATGTCAAGTGATATCACCCGAATGCACAGAAAGTGATATCGAACGAGCCTTTAAGGTCGATATCACTGTCTGAGTTTTCAGTCGATACCACTTGACATATGTCCATATAACCACATACGTGTACATGTATTTATCAAGCAATGAACAACAGTGTATAATATCAGTAAATATGTAGTGGAAACGGTTGGTTTTCCTATTATGAAAGAAGTGTTTGCCTTTTTGTGATAAGAGAGTTAACATTGAAGAAGAAAATAAAAAAAAAAACAAAAAAACCTAGGTTTTGTTTATAAGAAATACTGAGAAAATAATATATCAATTGGTATGGAACCGATTTTTGATAAAGGCTGAAAAGCACTGAAAACTAGCGTCATATGCATATATGGTAAATAAATTGTGCACAATGCCGTCATGTGATGGACATTACTGTGCTTTGTAGTGACCAAACAAATTGTTTTTGACATGGGGAATGAAACTTAACATATTCATGAGAGAAGCATAAATAAGTAGGTTAAAAAGTGAATTAAAAATATACGATAATGACATTGTCAACGAATTGTTCCTTATGATATCGCTCTTTTGCAAAAAAAAAAGTATCTAATATATCTTTTCTCGTATCATATTGCAGTGTGTTGGATTAAGGAATATTTTAACCTATTAAACTCAAACCTTATTTTTTTTTCCAGTTGATGTTACTTATTGATTTACATTTTTACTTAAGTTTTAAGTTTTTTGTATGGTATATCAACTTTAAAATGTGTTAACTTTTGTAAATAAATATAAACTGTTTGTTCCCAAAGAAATACGTTTTTCATAGTCGAAACAATGCACTCGTAATCAAAATATTATGGTTCTCAAGTTCAGTATTTTTGAAATTCAATTAGAAAACGTATATTTTACTATTAAAAGTAGACCATTCCAAAGATAACCCTTAAAACGTATTTGAATAATATACGAACATATTAGTTTATATTTAATATTAAACAAACGTGTTTTTTTTTCTTTAAAAAATGTATTTTTTTTTTCTTACCGGATTGCTTTCCATCTTGTTTAATATATGCCAATATATGCTAAACGTGCAAGTTGTTCATTTAAAACGACCAAAATCTGTCTTTATCGTTTGCCGTCAAGGAGAATACCAGACAAAAACAATGGTCATTGCATGTAGATATCAGGTACCTTTTTTTCAGTACTTGAGCATTTTAAAAAATCCACGATAAAACAACTTATATCGTCTACTTTGATTGAAGCTCTTGAAAACTTATCGACATCCTAAATATACTATTTCAAACATTTGATGTCATTTTTTTAAAACAATATTTGTCAGTATTTATTTTTATTTTAAAAGATACTAGATAAAAACGAAAGCTCAATGTACACAATTTAGTAGGCCATTTAACATCCTTCTTTCGCGATTTAATGCGTAAATTTCGCGAAAAAAGAAATGTTACTTTCGAAAATAATCGTGAAACATTCGAGATCGCACGCCTAACTTTCCAGATATAACATGAAACTTTCGCGATACAACGCAATACGTTAAAAATACGTTAAAAAATGGTAACTTTTGTGATTATACGCGTAATTTTCGCGAATAAACCCATATTTTTGCGTTTAGGACTACATTTACGCAGGGTTTGCGATTTGAAAAAAATGTTTTTACAAAGCTTAATATATTGAATTAAAAACACATCATAACAATGTTATAAACAAATATTGATATTGATATCAATGTTTTGTTAATTTGAGGAAGATATGTTGTGACAAAGGTGGATTTATATTAAAACACATGAAATTCGAACTTTTTTATTTATGTACATCAATGTAGTGTTACAGGGTCGTTAAGAAATAACGAAGTCTGGATTCGTACTTATGCTTTTATATGATATGAGAAAAGAAACCTAGAAAACACAGAAACACATTCACAACACAAACACGTTGACGAAAGACAATTACATGTATTACATATTTGACTAAATTACAAACACAATGGTTTTCCCAATTATTATACCGGTGATTTACCGACAGTATCACTGAATATGATGTTACAATAATATGTTTAACAGTGATCTTACCAGGTATCCAGGACTTTAAATAATAAATAAATAACTGAATCTTTGAAGATCAGGAATATAACAGTTAATGAAACTAGCGCCGTAAAGGGTAGAATCCGTGGGTACTGGATTTGGCGGACTTGCGCTTATATAGTGAACGAAGTTAGTAACGCGTGCATATTAATGACTTAAAAGTCGTCTGTCATTGGTCAATGAGACGTATATACCTGAACATGGTAACTGAACCTAGTCACTAAATGCTAAAATTAGAAAAACCACGTGACTTATTATAACATTCACACATGCACTCATTCATACATACAGTAATGCGTTCTATCAGCAATGCGCGCTGATAAACATTAAATAAACAAATATGAACTATGACAATAGCACTGGAATTTTTAAGGTTAAGTTTCTACGGTTTTTCTTGTTTTTTTGTTTTTTGGGTTTTTTTTTTGTATCATTTAACATATGGTTGTATTGTGTCGTGTTTATTTTAATATCACTGGCTGGCTGGCACGCGATGGTAAAAATATAAACAAACTAGACGCGATCTCGTTGCGAGCCACGATTGGTCTTACGTTTGAATTCATCTTACGCTATCGGGATACTTGTTCTTTTCTATCTATAAGACCGCGGAATATTAATTGGCAAGATTGAAAATATACAGCTAACGTCAATTTCACCTGTCAAAACATTTGATATGGGCGGGAACAAATTGACACGGACGTCTGAGAAAAGGCAAAAAGTCATTTTTGAGTACTTTCTGTGACGACTGGAAGTTATATGTACGCCGGGTCTAACAGAATATGGTAAACATATCTTCATACACTGTTCTGTCTTTCCTCAAAGTTTGGATGTTCAAATATTTGTCAGTTATCAGATTTCGTCGAGAAAAGGTTTTTTGTCTCGAGACCGGAAACAGAAAAAGAAGTAATTAAAGAGATTAAAAGTAAGCATTTTAGTTCAACTACTTACAATACATAAGTGTTAATTAGACTAAATAAAATAATCAAAGAGAAAAGTCTAAAGTTATTAAAAACGTCATTTGCTTGTACTCTACCGGAGAGAACCGTAAGTGCGGAAAACAAAATGAAACCTGTTAAACACACCTTCAATCAAATGTCTATCATTCATAAAAGTTTTGTATCTTGATATCGTACAGTTTCTGAGATCTTCCGTGTACAAAATTTGTATAAAAAACCTACCTGGTATATTTGAGATGTCCCACCGGAAGTAGGATTTTTTAGTTTATTTAACCTATTTCACAAGTATCATCAAATTCTAGTTCACATTTTTTGTTGAATAGCAAACTCACCTGTATTTATTAATCATTTATTGATATTGGAAATGTTTTATTTTTTTCTCTCCCTTTAATGTCTGACCTGATCAAAGTTGCAACAAGAGTTAATATAAAAGTCACATAATATCACACACTGCATCAGTCTAATATCTCTTTAGGGTTGTATTACAGAAAACGGTACAATACAATGTATATCAAGACCTGCAAAATCATACTCCAAATTAGAAATATTTCTGTTTCTGGCTGTCTATCATATATTTTTCATAATAGTAATATTTAACAGATTAATTTATGCACTAACACTTATTTTATTGATACACGAAGTTTCATTTCATTTCATTAAAAGGTGTTTTTGTTATCCGATTTTAAAAACAACATGTTTTGTCACCACGGCGCACGATAACGTTGAAAACATGACGTCAAGACGACGCTCGTACAGATAGTAGAAATACCCAATCTTTATATCACCCTGAGTATTTTGTACTTTTCACCATACAACTGAAATTGGCACTATATCACTTGACATCTAATCTGCTTACATTTGTTCGAGAATCATAAGCTAGTTCCACTAAGTTTTCATTTTTTTAACGCATGTCTCTTCGTTTACTGTAAGAAAATCCCTGAATGTATCCCTTAATATAAAATTAATTCAGATCAGCTGTTTTGACGAAACTATGATCAATTATCGATATGGCGTCTGCAAATGTCAACAGCGTTTAGAATAATTATACTGTTAATGTGCTGCCAGTGATGTTAGAATATCGCTATATAAACAATTTCCTGATTTGCATTGATCAGAGTTTATATTGACTGTCAAAAAACCGATATTTGACCGGTGGCAAAGTGTTTTTTACCCGAGCCCAATTCACTATAAAACAGAAGTGTTTCATACACTGAGGTCTCGTTTGTCATGCTCAAATTGTGTGGGTGTTGATGATACATCGTTATTGAAGCCCTTCACTAAATATTTTTGTTTGAACCGGATTTAACAATTGACAACAACAGCCAAAAAATTGATAATAAATAATATAATGATAAAGTAGCTTTGCTAATGTTCTTACCTGAGGCCCGTCGATAGAAAAGTAGTTGGATCAGTTGACTTTTCAACTCTATTAGTTGTATTTGTTCGGGAATAAACAAGATAATCTGTTTTGATAAAGATAAGTTATAATAAATTCACAAGGACGTCATCAATCAAACACAAAGAAAGAGTCTTGTAGTAATATCTGAATTGAAACTTTTTACAAAAATACTATTGAACTGGACTTAAAACGACAAATCAACAATTGACAATATCAACAATTGATAAAAAAAGAAGTAAAGAAAATAATCTGCTTTTAAAATTATAAGTTATAATAAATCCCAAGGGAAGAAAAAACAACAAACAAACGTCTCATATATATATATATATATATATATATATATATATATATATATATATATATATATATATATATTCTGTAGAATATTCTCACTATATAACTCTCTATAGACGAGTAGTCAGTAATTGTAATATTAGCTCGTCGTTGACACTGATTAATTGATTCGTTAACGCTGACGTAAAATAATTTTCGCGACTCCAAAACAAGGTGACGTCATAATAGGCAGTCAGTTAAGGCAAGTAAACATCGGACGCACGATGCAACGGTTTGATATATCATAACGGATAAAAGGGTTTGCAAATTATTGTGAAGTTATTTCGGGATAACATCTGTAGCCTACGTGTGGCGGGATATCACCAGTGACCGTTTGATGCTGACAATATTTTAGAAATGTACTTTGCGGTAAATTGAATTTTTGAACTCTGTTATGGGCTGATAAAAATTACAACAATCCTTTTTAGATTTGTTGTTTGTTTCTTCATATAGCAAAACAAATGTTTGTGTATTCGGGCAACATTGATTATATTAGCCCCCTTGGGACGAATATATTGCCCTCTGCTTCGCGTCGGGGTCTAATATAATCAATGTTGCCCTCAACCCCAGTCAATGTTTGTATAATTTAACACAACTGTGATAAACACTTACTTGAAGTATAATCATATGCAAAAGTTGGATCAGTAGAAATGCTGGTTCGGGAATTAACGTGTGAATCTGGTTTAAATGGGAGAACTTTCGAGATAAATATATGCAACGTCAATGTATATTGGTTAATATGAATGGCTACGACAAATTAAAACTGTTAAAATTTTAACATTCTGATTGATTTGGTCCCGTAATCGATTTATAGATCATACAAAATTAATATGGTTCTTACAAAAAAAAAAAGTTTTAATTGTATAATGTAAGTAATTCTTTCTGATGTGAATATAAACAGACACACAAGAACGGAAAAAAAAAAACAAACCAAAGCGAAAGAAAACCCCAAAAAAGAGAAAGTATATATTTTGCTCACAAAACAATTATCAAAATTGACAAGTTTTACATGATAGTCTTTCAAACATAAAAGTTTTAAAGTTGATTTTGCACATTTTAGAGACACAGAAAATTGAAATATACAAAATAAACTCAATCAAACAGTAACTAGAAGTTAGATTCTAATTCAAACCCTATTGTACATAATAGAAGATTGGTCAATATGGCAAAACACGTAGAAATGAGTGCAGTAGCGCCCCCTTCCCCTTGATTCTCCTTCCTCTGTCAATAACCCCCTTTCCCCCAAGTGTTTTAAATTATTTATAGTTTTCCCCTCTTTTGAAAACTTAGCTATGTTTAAATGACGCCTATGAAAGCACGTAAATATACACATCAAATCATAAACTTGTTAAATGATTGTCCGATAAATATTATCGATATAATGATTTTCAATATTTTATTAAATGAACACCCATATTAATCATATTTTTTTCACTTTAATAATATCAAATGCTTGTAAAGGTTAATGGGCAATTTTAAAATACATTTTTTGAATGAAGGAAAACAAAACACCCCCCCCCCCCAACACACACACACACACACAACCCCCCCCCCCAAAAAAAAAAAAAAAGAAAACCAACAAAAACGCTCATTTGATTTGTTAACGATGCTGATACATATAGCGAACCATATCTTTCTAAGTTGCTTAGTAGAACACCAACAATCACAGGGGAAGAGGCCAGAAGTAAAAGCAATAGCAAAAGAAGCAGCAAACATCGTTTCCGTTTCTGTGTTGATTATTTGTTACAGGAATCGGTTGAATAACTTTTGTTTCACTATAAAAATATCATATTCAAGTTATTCTTGAAATTGTACGTTTAATTCTTTACATGTAGTACGACTAAAAAAACCCAGCGCGTTTCTAAAATAATGAAAAATGCAGGAAATAACTCTTGTTTGAAAATAAACAGTGTTAAAGATTATGGAAATATTAACACTTGGACAGTTCGATTGCTATACTATTTATAAAGAAAAACATGTAAAATCAGCATGCTTTTGTCACAATTCAGAGCATATAAATAATAGAAATAAAAAAAAACAAAATCTGTAAATATTTACCTTTCGTTTTTGTCCTCCATTTTTAAACAGTTAAACTTCTCCTTCAAAATGTGTTCTGCATTGAAATGCTTAATACAAGCATTTTTAAGAGTTAAGCGTGTTCAAACCTATATTCCTGAATAAGTGCCTATAACAAATTGTATCTCTTGTGATGTCAAAATCAAGTGCAGATTCATGGAGAACAGGGTTAATACATTGTGTTTGCATGCACGAGAACTATAATTAATTATAATGAACGGTTTTTGTTTTAGAATTTGGCTACGTTTTACCATTTCTTCCCGTTTGATATAGTTTTGCATGATTTAAACTTGTGTTATTTATTTTCAACCATTCGTTTCAATTTAAGTGTACAATGATATAAATTACAATAAATTGGATGCCTATCATGCAATGCAGATAAATTATCAAGCAATTTACACTCAATCATATCATTAAACGATAAAACAATCAAATGTTTATCTTCAAAAAGATAGCATATCCTCCAGACCGACCATCTATGTTATTGTTACTTCACAAAGGAATACAATGGTCAGGTGGAAATAAGAAATATAAACTAAAAACCTTCATATGTGAAGTAGATTGATATATCCAAATAGACATTTGTTAGATAACTGAAACAATTGTTTCCTAGTCCATTATAGTATTTAAACGGCTGCTATTGGTAGCAAATTTCGTTTGATGTTTATATTTGGAAGTTGCAGGCTGAATATATATATATATATATATATATATATATATATATATATATATATATATATATATATATATATCTAAGAAACTAATAGATAAAGAGGCAAAATAAAAGATAAAAGTCCGAATATTCAGTAGTTGATTTATTTGTAAAATAAATTCTGTGCACGGAAGAATTATTTTACTAAATAGTCAATGTTGCTTCCAAAATGACAGTATGATTAACAAACACAGATAATTTTACTGTCTCGGTGACGAACCAAAAGGCATATGTATCCAATAAAAAGAATAATGCTTTTTTTTTGTAATAAGATTTTTTTCTTTGAAATTCGGTACATATTTATGATGATTCATGAAGAAAGATGAAACGAACAATTAGGTAAATGTACACTTTAGAGTAATAATTTGACTACTTTTAATTTCTGAAGTTATAGTTGCTATAAGATTACATGTAACTGGCATATTTGCATTGGCTATAAACTGATAATATGGAAATTCATGTACTGACCTTCTATTAAGGTGAATCATCGCATATTATAAGTAGTATTTTTTAAACAAATGATAGAGATCATGCAAATACTACGTGTGGATAAATGACCCTGGAACTACTTACCTCTATGTACTTTGCTGTTTTTTTTCTTTTTCGCAAAAGCGCTTAACTGCGTATCTGTTACTTGGCACAACAATTTGGTATTTGTCACAACAGTAAAGTAACCTTTAAAGGGACATACCTACAGTCAGCATATTTTATTGTATATGTGTATATGTGTCTATAAGTTTAATCCTTACCCGTGCCATGAAAGCGCATAGGGCCAGTGCTTATCCCCGGTTTCCGTGGTGCTAAGCGGATGACATTCATTGACTCCACCTGGATGGTATACCAGGTTAGCTCCCCAGCGTAAGCCGGTAACCAATTCCAGGTGGGTGGACTGAGCAATGTAGATAAAGTGTCTATGTCCACAACACAAAATATCAAGTGACCACAGCGGAGTTTGAACCAGCGACCTGTCGGCTACTGGCCTAACACCCATAAACACTGAGCTATTTGCTCAACATACATGTATATGTGTATATGATGATATATTTATTGAAAATTATATGAACATATTCTTTAGCATATACTATTTTTCTGTGCTCCTTCAAATACGATAAATTTTCTCAGATGCTTGACACATTTACATTACGAGTTTAGTACATGCCATCTTTAGAAGGTAAAATTTAAAATGCCCTTAATCACAACAACGTACAGGAGGAAATCAAAGTATTGAACATATTGAAAAGAGGTTAGCAAGCTTGTTTTTATGTTGTTCGGTATACATGCATTCAGAGGAAAACACAATTTGTTACACTCGCTCAAGTAAACGCTGATAAAAACTCCAAAACGACTCCAACGTTTAACAAGTTGTTATTTTGTTTGTAAAAAAAAAATCACGGCAGATTGTAAACCAATGTTAATCGAATTTCGGAGTTCCGTGACAATAATGTAATAAAGTGCGGAAGCACCAGCACGGCCAGTTCGGTGTTAATTGTTCAGAAAATCGATAACCTGGTGTCAGCACAATTTGCTCAAACGTACTTCTTCAGGTTTTAACCTATTCCAGACGAGCATTATATGTTGGCAAGTATTGCTTTTTTTAGATAACAAAGAGATGATAATGACTTGTCCAAAAAAATAAACATCCAAATGTACATATAGCTGTTAAGATAAGTACATACACCAATTATCGAGCAATTTAATTTGCCGGGAAATAAAGTTGAAAGATATCAGATTCTAAGCCGTATGTTGGTTGGACTAACATCTTTGTCTCAGAACGAGTTTATTTTTATTATTGTTTATTTTTTTGCTGTATAAAATAGTATAAACGTTTATCTAACTGAGAGAAAAAAATCGAAACTGTTCTCATAGCAGCAGGTACATTTTAATTCTATAATCTAGTAAAGTTTAGAAATCTTTGATTTTAAACTTTTAATGTAACCTAAACTCAGAAAAAACAACATATTTAGTGCAAAACCAGTCAATGCTCTCAGTTTTTGGAATTCCAATGTATTTTAACTTTCATCTCTATAAATTATGATTTGAAACAACAACGAATTAAAACATTAACTCGTTTAATTTGTACTAATTGTTTGGGTGTGCATATTATTAAAACAAAATTTTAAATTAAAATTCTGTCGAGTTCAGATATACATTTCAAATGAATCAAATTACCAGTATCTCTCAAGTCAGATTTACATAAAAGATCCAATCTAATCCAATCATCCCGCAAATGAAAATTAAAAAAATACGTTTGTATAGAATCCGGATAGGATCATGTAGTTCACTATCGCATCATTGCACCATCGACATTTGCGTCGATGGTGCGATGGTGCGATAATGCGATGACGATGAAGCGATGGGTCGAACATATACCAATATCTCACGTGCTAATGCCATAGAAATAGACATAACTAGTAGACTATTTGTTTATGGTGTAAATAGTAAATCAAAACAAGAGGGTTTGTTCAAATGGTTTGCAGGAAATAGGTTAATTTGAAAAAAAAAAAAAAGTCATTGCTCTGCAATGCGGTATCGATCCGATGACCTTTGGATTCGAAGGAGAGAGCGTTACCCATTTGCTATATCGCTTGTTACTTCATAGAAGGTAAAAAATGTTACGTTGTATAGTCAATTTGGATGATGATAAAAGAAGAGCAGATGGCTATCCATCGTTCGTTCATCCATCTTTGATACCCAATGTTCTGAAGCGTAATGAATAGATAGGCTATTAGCGATTGGTTGAGATGACAGTAATTGTTTATCAGTTAATTAAGAAAACTCAGTGCTGCTGATAAACAATGTGGCCGGATATCCTTGACTAAGAAATAAACAGGCCAGGTCAAACTCTTGTCGCAAGCGGCTATTTGAAGGTGTTGGAAGGCCACGTTGGATTAACTGATGCGCATTTTCCTGTTGATTTGAAATGCACGTGCTTAGAAATCTATTAACTGACAAGCATTTGTGAATTACAGGCACGAATGAATTAAGGCCAGTCGTGTATTTCAGCCAAGTCGGGGAAAAAACGAACTGAGGTAAAATGTAAACTAAATTCAAATGAAATCGTGGTCTGGGAAGGAAGAGTTATCCTTCTTGGAACTTCACAAAGTACCGTCACAAGTTGCTGATAAATATGGAAACACAGTGTTTCAGTGATACTTAAGCATGAATTTATTAGATACAAATATCAAAGCCTTGAAAGTTCGTTTCTCGGGATGAGGGTTTGATGCCACTGGAGTGGATAACTTTCTTCAATATGGTTCATTTCGTTTCAAATTTGGCAAACAATTAAATTAGGGTGTGTGGAATAACCCCCCGAAATTTCACCAAATTCTACGCAAAATGACCAGAGCTGGAAAATAAGGAGACGGCTTCAAGATTTTTCCCTACCTTGCATCAACTTGCTTCCGTTAATATCAAGACAATAGAAGTATTAACTATTGAAAGACTAACACGGGGCTATTGCTAATTATTAAAATTTATTTAGTTTTACCGATTTACATATTTTTTTCATATAGAGTATGACAGTTATGGCTTATATTTAGATTTACTTAAAAATTATAATTACCTGGACTCATTTAACTACTTGTTTATATTTTTGTTTAACTAAATGATCACCATCTTACGCAAAATGCTAGTCCTTGTAACGGTAAAAAAACGTTTCAAATTATGAACAAAAATTTCTTACATTCCGGAAAAGATGTAGCCCTATCGATAGAGAGTTTAACGACAAACGAATCATTCATAACTTAACTGGTATTATTATTATAAAAGTCGAACCTGGGATTTCTTAAGGCGTGATCTAAAAAGTCTGGTAAATATGGTCTTCTCATTCGACACACTGAAATCTTTCAAAGGCAAATCGACTTTAATCTATGTGTAAGTATGAATTATCTTTCTCAATTCTTCAACACCTAGACTTCAAATCAATTTGATTAATGAAATGGGGGAATTTGTGTTTTGTGACGATCACTGCAATATTTGGTGACGAAGTAAATAACACTACTGTATAACAATCATGTATGTGTTTAAAAAAATATTTTTCTCGATGTAGGTATTAAAAAAAACTTGTTGCACCTACATGTTAATAGTACTGATTTTAGGTTAAATTTCGAGACGAACATTCGTGTTTGATACGAAATGCATGTGCCAATAAAGAAAAAATAATTGCAAACTTTAGTATAAACTTTATTTTGATATTGAAGTTATTCAGTACGTAAAAGGCCAAGATGGTAGAAGGAGTAAAAAATAAAGTGCATTCTACACAGGCAAAAGTGGCTCACATGAATCTCATATGAAATTCGCATAAATTTCATGCGAATTCTTCGCATGAGAAAGAGACGAAAAGTAACACGCATGAATTTCATGCGAAAACTTCATGCGATTTTGACATGATTTTCATGCGAATATCATATGATTAAAATTTCGCACGATATTCATGTGAAAATGTATATCCAATTTTCATTGTTGTTTCATGCGAATATCATGCGAATATCATAAAATTTTCATACAAATTATTGCGGAGGTTAATTTAATAATTTTGAAATCTTCTATGATCTCTTTTTATCTAAATTTAGTAATATGATCTGTTATTGAAAAGAAAACTAAAATCCTTATTGATCTGCTTATTACAGAATTAAAAGACAACAATGATGATAATCTTCTAAGGATAATCTTCTTTATTTTGGAGGAGAACAAAATTCAAATTCTCTTCTTATTCCTCTTCTCAGAAAGGCCTTTTGCTTCATGAATCTACAAGAAAATTTACATAATGCAGTGTACATAAAATTTTCATATTCCTGAATGGCACATCTATTTTGAATGCATATAATTAATATTGGTAGATAAAGACAAAATTCATTGATTAATTGACATGCAGTTGGTAACATGGTCAATGCTCGTTAAAGCAGATTTGTTCAGATACAGTAAATTTTATGGACGGACAGAGACTGTCCAGTGGACAGAATTAAGACAGACAATGGTGATCATCACTTGAGCTTTTATCTCAAGTGAGCTTACAAAGATGCCGATAGTCTGCATCTATTAAATGAGCTTCAATGTTAAACATTGATCCAAATTATCATACAACTCTTAAATTATATAAGTATTACTAACCACTGTATCCAGGTTGTTTTTAAGTTCCATGAATGTTATTGGTTGTCACACTGTTAAAATCTTTTCCAAAGAGTCTCTGCAGATCCGCAAATGCAAACTTAAGGTTCTCTGCAAATATTATTGATGTATAACTATACTTGTTTCCTATCATATCGCGGGTTCTATGGTATCGCGGTATTTCTGTTTACGTATAGTAGCACGCGCTGAAATTGACATTTGACGTCGGGATATTTTTAGACATGGTAAACAGAGGCTCGCTAAACATCACTGAGGTATATAATAGAGGAAACTCACAATGACATTTGATTCTGTGAATATTTCCGTATTGATAGATTTTTCGACAAAATGATTTAACTACCGCGATATCATAGGACCGGCTCATAAATGATTTCATTCTTATTTTATCTTATAAATATCTGAAAGTAAGTAATACAGCTAGTGTACTCTTTATATTCAGTAATGGCTTTCTTAATTAATAATTAACAACTCCTACACAAATTCTTGACAAAACTAAATTGTCATGCTTACTTATGAACATGCTCTTATTGGTCGAAATATGGTAGGATCTTTTCTTCTCTTCTATGGATTTTTATCTAAAGAACTTGAGAGAAAACCAGCAAATGTAATAAACAGTTCCAAGCTTTAGATTGGCTCGTAAAATCTCAGTACATTTAGTACTTTGATTTATCCTCACCTTTTATTCACACCTCCATCCAAATAGTACCAACCCCATATCCGTGTAGGTGTGTTTTTGTCATTCTTCAATGAAAAAGATATCAGATATTTTATTACATAAGCCTATAATTTATAAATTTACGCTTAAATGAAGGTTAGGGCTATAATGTGTCTCTGATCATCATCAAGGTAAACTTCATCTTCTTATAGGCCTATATATGTTTTAATCTGCAAAAATTCGAATGATGTTTTTTTTTCTTCCGATGATACGTAAAATTTCAGGTTTCTTACCTCTCTGTTCATGTAAGCCTACTCAGGTCTCGCTCCTGCTGACATCACATATTGCGTATATTTTCGGTACTGAGAACCGTCAGGATGGTGTTTGATTTTATATTAGTACAAAATACCAAAAGCAATAAACAAATAAGATTTTATAATTTAGATATGATTAAAACAATTAATTATTAATTAATTTAGAGGGTACATGTCGATTTGCCTCTTTTTTAAACGCTTGCAAACAGTTTTACTCGTTTCCGAAATCCCGTTCGAGTTATCTCCCGCGATAACTCAACATTCGATGTGCAGACAGACTGAATTTTCTCTAGCTAAAAACATGAACATATTAAACCGGCGCTGGATGATCAGTGATGCAAGTCATCAGACACTTTACATCAACATCACCGAGATGTGTCCGAGCTATCGCACGATTGTTAATTCAGCGATTGGAAAGTTCTCGATCCTGGAGAGGAAGGGAGCGGATCGTAAACAAACATGAAACAGGTACAAGTAAACCATTGGATTATGATGTTTCAGGTGTATGCATATTCTGTGTTTAATTTTATATATTATTAATTATTAAAGTTATCAGATACATGTTTAAACACTGTAAAAATGTATTGTTATTATTAAACATAAGGTCTGTAACTATGCGGAGAAAATTCGGGTTGACAGACGGTCTGTCAATTTTCTCCGTAAAGCTACGGATCTTTTATCTGGCTTTACCCTGCGTTTTAATAAAATCTATGTACATCTATTTCTAATTAAAGAATGAATGAATACAGTATAAATGTAAAGACTAAGAAATAAATCTGCAGATATTTAAAATATGCAAAATTTTGTCAAAATTGATATGATTTAATTAGAGACATGAATAACATGTTATTTATTTTATTTTTATTTATGTTAAATTTCTGATTTAATTAATAATATCATGTTGGCCTACATGTATAAGTTCTGTGCATATTATCAATGAATATATCATGGTGAATCCATATGTAGGAGTATACATATGCAGTTTGAAAATGTTCATAGCATTTCGGGGTTTTTCTTTTCTACAGGGGTGTTTTAAAATTTGAATCAACAGCTGATCAATAATGCACAGACAGAAAATTAATGAATGCTGCTCCAGTATATGTTGTATGTATGTGCATAAATCTTTTGGTTTAAGCTGTTATACATGTACTTGATACTTGTGTTTGTTTTATTATTTGATTTGTATTAATTATATTTTGTCTTGCATATACATATGTTTGACAAAGATATCTAAAAGTGGAGAGGGATAAAGAGTTATGCTACAGAAAAAGGAAGGATAAAGGCACATGATACAGACACTGGAGTGATACACCAACATCAGTCCATTAACATTAGTACACACTGAAACTCGAGACCACAAAGGCCTGAATCCTTCTGAAATATACTGACAGCTTTGTGCAATCTCACTTGGAATCATGGAAAACTTTTATCACAATGTTAAGAATTTTAAGTGAATTTTCATTGTCTAGCATAGAAATAAATCTTTGTTTGAATAAAGCTGTATATTTAACTATATATAATTCACTAACTGCATCCGAAAGGTTTGGTACACACAACCTATTTAATTGTACTTAAAAAACTTAAGACTTAAATTATGTATCTTAAATGATAACCAATGCAATCAGCAAGTACCATACATGTAATAAAATCTTAATGTTTACTGACCTTCTAAAAAGGGAGATATAACTCTCAGTGTGTATGAATGACTATTGTAAAGGCAAAGTTTTACATGTTACAAACATGAACATAGATATAAAAAGTATTGATTACATGTATATTTTGATAAAATGTAAACTTTATTCAAAATTTGATTTATACATGTATTAAGTCCAACACATGCAGAAATTGTTTTATTACCCTAATGTCAAATTTTGCCACAATTGTTTGAAAAAAAAATACTACTCTGTCAGCATATGAATGAAAGAGTGTTTTAAAAGTGTTTTAAAAGTGTTTTGGATTGATTTGTCATAATTTAATTTTCATATGAAAAACATGCAATTTTCATGTGAATTTCGCATAAACTTTATATGAATTTGACATAAATATCTAATCGCATGAAAAACATGCGAAAAATAATTTGCATGAAAATTGTACAATTTTCATGCGAATATCATGCGAACATATTTGCATGATATTCGCACGAGAAACTTTTCGTATGATTTTCGCATGAATTTCGCATGAGAAAGAGACGAAAAGTAACACGCATGAAAATCATGCGAGCCACTTTTCCCTGTGTAGTGAGGTAAATTTTTCATCATTTGCATTTACTATTCTTTATGTAAGAAAATCCAAAGTGTAATGCGTATGAAAAATCATTCTATAAATGTTTATCGATGCATTTTTTCCCCTAAGCAGCTTCGATTATATTTTGTCTGTCAAACAGTTAACATTATTTAATCAAAAATGTATTAATACATGAAATGATTACACTGTGACATGAAAAATGTATTAATACATGAATTGATTACATTATGACATAAAAGGACGCTTTCATTTTTTTTCTTTTGACTGCAATTCTTTTTTTAATATAATGTTTGCAGACGTATTATATACAAAACATGACAAAGATATGATTGGTTAATGCAAATCTCATATTTTAGTAAAAACTTACGATTTTATTCTTTCTCCAGAAATCCGTTTGGTATGACACCCCAGCAAAGAAGATTGCCATTGGTAAAATAAGGTATGTTGATAGACAACAATATAAAACACAAATGGATTCTGTATTGTTTTAGATTGGACTACAATTTTCACATTTATTTAAAAATGCATCGAATCATTTCGTAATTACAGTCATATGATGAATAAGATTTGAATGATATGCGCTAAGAGATTGATGAGATATGGTATACAATCCCAATGTTATGAGATTCCAATGATATGAGTTGCTTTGTGAAAAATAAATGCTTCTATATAAAATGTACGCAGTGTTCGGTATTGCAGTCGTCAATGTTATATTATTAACGCCTTGCCAATGCATTGCTTTATTTATTAAGAATCATTCCCCTATCAAATTTTGGAATAGATCCTATTTCAATTGCGTTGCTGTACAATTATATTTTATAACTTAATACGTATGAATCACATAACATGTATTTCACAAAGAAACTACCAAATTTACTAAAAAAAAACACAGTAAAATGAAAAGTAAAATAAAATAGCATGTTTCATTTCTTCTAACAATCAGACAGAATGTTTTCATTTGTGTAGATTCTGTTTGTGATGCACAATTTAGATGTACATCTTGATATTGTGGACCGTGCCGATTGAAAACCCGCGTAACCACCGAAAAACATTGTGTAAAATTTTAACATTATAGACATCGCACATTGTATATGCCCTATCAACAATGCATTCGGCCATACATAAGATTTAAAATGATATTTAAGGCATTACTTATAATGACACTTAAATTTGAAATTTTTGGTCTTTTTTTAAGATTTACAAACAAATGAAATAACCCTTTACATCAAGCACAATTTAGACAACTGCTGTATTTCTATTCCAATAGTTATGTTAAACATTGCTTTCTTGACGGTTTACTGGATGTTTCTAGACAATCATAAACCGGAAACAGAATGCACGAAGAAAGACCAAAATAAAGAATGTGAAGATTAGACGAAAAGAACTGACCTTTCGAATCATTGCTATTTCATCTTGTTTGATCCTGACCTGTGGGATTGTTACTTTGACGATAGTGGTTGTTAGGCAGAATGAAAATGGTAATATTTAGAATGAGAAAAAAATATGAGAATAGTGGATAATTCACCAATTTGAGTATTGTTATTTCTGTTATAGACTCCCATACGACGGCACCAATTGTCACTGAATTGTCATCTACAACGGCAGCAACAACAACTCAACGGCTAACAACGATAACTGCGGCTCAAAATAATACAATGTTACCGAATACAACACAGCAGTCGACGACATTTGGTTTGACAAACGTTTTCTAGTACACCACTGAACACAGTAAATATCTCAACACTACCATCACCAACCACAACATTAAGCTATTCAACATATAGCATAACTGATAATTTTACAACGTCTCCACAAATAACAACACAGCAAATAACGTTCAATGTTAACTACAGCTCAACGTCGACAACATTGAATAGCACACAACTATCAACCGTGAATACTGCAGCAACGTCAACGACTTCTCTTCCAATTACTACAACATCGATTGGAACATCATATCCAGTAATCAATACCACAACAACGAATCCAACCTTATCATCCCAACAATCGAGTTCAAGTACAAATCTTAATTCAACGACAACTTTTCCTGTGTCCTATTTAAACACAACATTAAAAGCATATATCAGTGCGTTTACTCCTGTTCTTACGCCACAAACAACAGTTTTTAATCTAACAAATAATTCTACAACCGAGTCACCGACATTGCAATATTCAACATCAAGCAACCCCACATTTTATACAACACTAGCGCAAACAACATCACTGCAGCGACCAACAAACAGTTCAACAACAAATTTCTCCGTTACAACATCACTAAAAACATTTTTAAGTTCGGGCTCCAATACTACAACATTACCGCCGGTTACAACACAACACGCATTGAACATAACTGACTTTTTAACAACAACACAACCCACTTGGAATGCAACTAACTTCACTGATTTGTCGATACCAGTGACTACAGTATCAACACCTATCGATACAAAAAACAATTCTACGACATCGATACCGTAGACGTTTTCTTAAAGAATCAAATGCTGTTAAAAACTTAGAACCTACATGTCAGTAGACGTCACCTTAACACGCAATTACAAAAATGCAGCCATATCGATGACCTATAAAACGGCAACATCATATCTATTACATAGTTTAATATCTGCAAATCAACTAATAGCAGTCATGGTACTATTATTTGACACCGATGCTTTGCTTCTGCTGAACTTGCGGGAAATTTATCTAGTTCACACACCATAGACAGTAATCCGGAAATAATTGTTTTCTGAAACATGTTCATTATTATTATTTTTTCAGTGGTCATGCAAACGATATTTTATAAATTTTGAAACATGATTTATGCTTCAGTGTATAATTCCATCACTTAACATGTTAATTAAAAACACATATTGCGTTGATTCAGTTTGTATAATAACGTATTTATTAAAATGTATCTTCATCAAGACACCAAGAAGCATGCACAATAAATACTGTGTTTGGATTTAAAGTTTAGAACAGCGTTCAAATTAAATTGATGTATTTTGTAAATCTGTAACGAATAAAAAAAACATTTTCAGAGCAACGAAATAAAATACTGTAAACGAATAGCATTTGCTGTGTATTCTATTCATATATTTCCCCGTTGAATCAAGAACATCGTTTAATGCCATATCTTAATGTATAAAAATTAGGATTTTAATAATTAAACACGAAAAATGTGAAACTAGCTTATTCACAATACTTTTAAAACCTTGTTAGTATAGCAAACACAATAAGGCGATTTCCTTTCTTGGGTAGATTCATAGGGTGTTTAAATGGCTTGATTTAAAAGGACACACCTTACACATTCATCATGTTCTCTTTCAAATCACATTTAAAATGTTGGGCATTGTTCAGCAGCAAATTATACCCCAAGGAGACCGATATAATGAATAAAGTAAAGCAAACAAAGATATTCCATACTAATGTGCAAAATCGATGAATGGTAAAGAAAACTTAATATTAAAAAGTGAAAAAAAAATCAATAGTAAAAAAAAAAAACCTCGACTTTAAAAATCAATTTAAAATAAGATACAAAGAGACACGGCGGGTGTGACCGGTCAGCAGAGGATGCTCCCTTCTCCTCGGCACCTGATTTTACCTCTATCTTTTTGGAGGTCCGTGTTGCTCTGCTTTGAATTTGTATTTCGTTTTATGGATTTTTGAGATGGCTGACGGTTTGTTATTGTCATTTTTTCATGTAAGAGTTGCACTCAGGACTGAACAACTTCATGCCTAATCAATTTCTTATTGTATCTTACATGTTGTTTGAAACAAACCATTTTTAAAATATATATTACAAACAAAATCATTTAGTGCAATAATTCACAGAAAATACAATAATTTCAAAAATCAAGAAACATCCTGTTGAAAGAAAAATCATAAAACGAGATAAAAAAAAAAATATAAAGCAATATAAATATGTGGCTCTTTTAATTGGGATAAAACTGTAAATTGAAAAAAAGAAAATACATTTTGATTGTTTGTATACAAAAATATGATAAAAGACAAGGATTAATTAAAAAATATATTTGCGATCGCTTCTTTTTAAAACGACTTACATCACATACAAAAATGACAATGCATTAAAGTTAGGTTATTGTCATTTAATGTAACACTTCAATCAACGAAGCTGTTAATAAACATCAAAAGCAAAACTAGTAGACTAATTGTTATCGAACAATTAGAGGTCTTTCCACCTCATTATTTTTTAAAGTTTTTTTTTTCAATATAATTAATAAATCATTTTCTTTGCGTTACTTTATTAAAAAAAGTCAAAAACTTAAATATGCATTTTTTGTTGTTTGACCTTGAACTTTGACCTTTATGTCATGTTGACTTGTAAAGATCAACATTACAATTTGAAGTGGTCTGATGGCCCTACGATGTAAGGTTCAAAAGTTGTAAGCATTTTTAACAAATTTAAGAAACTTTCAGGGGCAATAACTGCTAGAAGGGGGCCTCGGGCGCTTTCGTTATGAATTGAAGGAGCCCCTAAATGTACTGAATACATAAGTAAAAGTTTCAAGTCTCTATCTCTTACGGTTTATGAGGATTAGCGATAACAAGCATTTTGTACAATAGGGGCAATAACTCTATAATTGTTTCAAGGTAGGGCTGAGGGGTTATATTTTTAAATGTCTCAAGAAGTCCTACTACATCTATAAACAAGTTTTTCTGTACCACCCTAAAAAAAGAGATCTAAAACCCCATTAATTTACAGATTCTTAAATGACCTTGACCTTTGACCTCTATGTCATTTTGTTCGGCCAAGGTAGGT
This sequence comes from Magallana nippona, assembly GCA_033439105.1. Classification (NCBI taxonomy): domain Eukaryota; kingdom Metazoa; phylum Mollusca; class Bivalvia; order Ostreida; family Ostreidae; genus Magallana; species Magallana nippona. The sequence continues at coordinate 35,912,607 of CM065917.1, read as the reverse complement.
GCTTCCATCCCAAGTGGTCCGAAGTCTCCATGATAAATAATAAAAAAGTTGGAAGTGATTTTTTGTAAATTTAATTACTTTCAGGGGCAATAACTACTAGAAGGGGGGTTTCAGATCCTCTCGGTATGAACAGATTGAAGAACCTTCTAAGTGTACTGAAGACATTGGTAAAAGTTCCAAGTCTCTATTGTGGTACCATAACTTTTAATGGTCAATAACATAAAGAAAAAATTGTTTCATTATCTCTAGAAATAAAAAAGCTGTCCCTGGAAAAAAAGAAAAGAAAAAATAATAATAATAAAAAACATAAGAAATACAAAAGGTGGTTCACCTGAAAGACCTAACTAATAGATTAATTGTTTTCGAACAATTAGAGGTCTTTCCACCTAATTTTTTTATGTTTTGTTTCAATATAATAAATAAAACATTTTCTCTGCGTTACGTTATAAAAAAAAAAGTCAAAAACTTACATATGCAATTATTATTTTTTTTTACACTGACCTTTGACCTGTATGTCATATTGACTGGTAAATGTCAACATTTCAATTTAAAGTGGTAGATGACCCTACGATGTAAGGTTCAAAAGTTGTAGGTGTTTTTAACAAACTTAAGAAACTTTCAGGGGTGATAACTCCTAGAAGGGGACCTGAGATCCTTTCGGTATGGATAGATTGAAGAACCCTCTTAGTGTATTTGACATTGGTAAAAGTGCCAAGTCTCTATCTCATGATTTCAGAGGAGTAGCGATAACAACCATTCCGTACAATAGGGGCAATAACTCTGTAATTATTTAAAGGCAGGAGCTAAGGGGTTATATTTTAAAATGGCTTAAGATGTCCTACTACATCCATGAAAAAGTTTTTCTCTACCACCCTAAACAAAAGAGATCTAAAAACATTAATTAACGGATTTCCAAATTACCTTGACCTTTGCCCTTTATGTCATTTTATTCGGCCAAGGTAAACGCTTCCATCCCAAGGAGTCGGAAGTCTCTATGACAAATAATTTAAAAAAGTTGGAAATGATTTTATAAAAAAAATACTTTCAGGGGCAATAACTACTAGAAGTGGACCTCAGATCCTTTCGGTATGATATATTGAAGAGCCCTCTAAGTGTACTGAAGACATTGGTTAAACTTCCAAGTCTTTTTCTCTTATGGTTTCAGAGAAGTAGCGATAACAAGCTTTTCGTACACAAGGGCAATAACTTCGTAAGTTCTGGGGGTTATCAGGCACAGGGTCATTTGGTACCATAACTTTTAGCTGGTTGGAAAGTGAGTTCAACGGATTTCAAAAATGATGATATAAGTTAAGCCATTGTGACACAAGGACATATTCTCCTATCAATTACGGAAAATGAAAATCAGGGCATTTGATGTGTTGAGATTTTTGTTGCTTTTTACATTCTCCTCAGCGGTCTTGGTGTTTCAATATTATAAAGACATTCCAGTGTTTAAAAACAAAATGTCTATTTTGGAACCAATAGACAACAAGCACGCGGACTCTCTTGTAAGATGCGCCATGTTCTGTAGTTTTGGATGCAAGACCTTTAACTTTAACCATAATGCAGGAATGTGCCTCACATATAAAGCATGCCATACCTTGAATATGACAGTAACTGAAATGGGATGGGAATTGTACAATAGCCTTTCGTATCGTAAGTACATGTACCTGTTTTGATTTTTTCAATACGAATTATATATATATATATATAAAGGATGTTTTGTGAAAAAGTTTAGAAGCAAATATGTTTATCTTGCAGTTATGTATCAAATTAATGTAATAATTTTATCATGTGTCACGTAATTAGGGGTTTTAGGGTTCAAAAGTCCAAAATTTTGATAACCCATATATGTATCTCAGAAATGAAAAATATTTTGAAATACAGTACAGGAAAAAAGATGTATAAAATGATGAACTTAACAATATGCAGCATTCAAAATTTCGTTAAACGATCCCTATAAGGAGATAAAGGATCGGCCTCTAAAACGTTTTCCCCATATATCTCAAGAACGGTAACGAATTTCTAAACACTTGTTGAACAAAATGTGTTTAGAAGTAAACGATCTTTCATTTGATATCAAGAAAAAGGGGCTGGCCTCTAAAAATAGGGGACAATAGGGCTTTAATATTTTTTTTATCTATCGCCTTTACTGAAGGATATTTTCATTTTAGAAGAAAATATGTTTATCTTGCAGTTATGTATCCAAGTATTGTAATAATTTTATCATATTTTACGTAATTAGGGGTTTTAGGGTTCAAAAGTCCAAAATTTTGACAAACCGTATCTCAGAAATGAAAAATATTTTGAAGTACAGTACAAAAGAAAAGATGTATAAAATGATGAACTTAACAATATGCAGCATTCAAAATTTCGTTAAACGACCCCTATAAGGAGATAAGGGATCAGTCTCTAAAACGTTTTTCCCATATATCTCAAGAACGGTAACGAATTTCTAAACACTTGTTGAACAAAATGTGTTTTGAATTAAACGATCTTTCATTTGATATCAAGAAAAAGGGGCTTGCCTCTAAAATTAGGGGACAATAGGGCTTTAATATTTTTTTATTTATAGCCTTTACTCAAGGATATTTTGTGAAAGATTTTAGAAGAAAATATGTTTATCTTGCAGTTATGTATCCAGGTATTGTAATAATTATATCATGTTTTACGTAATTAGGGGTTTTAGGGTTCAAAAGTCCAAAATTTTGATAACCCGTATCTCAGAAATGAAAAATATTTTGAAATACAGTACAGAAGAAAAGATGTATAAAATGATGAACTTAACAATATGCAGCATTCAAAATTTCGTTAAACAACCCCTATAAGGAGATAAGGGACCAGTCTCTAAAACGTTTTTCCCATATATCTCAAGAACGGTAACGAATTTCTTAACACTCGTTGAACAAAATGTGTTTAGAATTAAATGACCTTTAAATTGATATAAAGAAAAAGGCGCTGGCTCCTCAAATTAGGGGACAAAAGGGTTCTAAAGTCTTTTATCTTTAGTCGTTTACCGCGAGATATTTTGTAATAGTTTATAAAAGCAAAATTAGGTACAATAGGTTTATATATCCTAAAGTTGTAATAATTTTATCATGTTTTACGTAATCAGGGTTTTTAGGGGCCAGAGGTAAAACAGTTTAATCTTTTCTATCTCAATTGGAAGAAATGCAAGTATTTAAAAAGCAACGTAAGACATAACATATAAAAACGATACAGAAAAGCATTTGTACTTCACTCCTTTTTCCAGATCATGTTTTGTTGTTGAAAATCAAAGTCAATGGTGTCATATCACCTTCTAAAAATCGGACGGAAGATCTCCTCGTTGCTCACAACGAGATCGTGTCTAGTTTATAATTATAATTGATTTAGGTAAATTTTCAAGTCTACAATACATTTTACATTTGTATATTCTATATGCAATAAATGACATAAAAATAATTATATAATTTGGTGGCCTTTGTTTCTTCCAGGTAGAGCCCAACACCAATATTTTTTTTTCCCATTTAATATCAAAATTTAAGCACTCGCTTGCTGCTTTCCAAATTTATTCTACATTAACACATTCAAAGATAAGGCGTTTCGAATTTTCAATTTCGTTTGCATTTAGCAGTAATATTTTTATTCCATTTGCTAACTAAAAGATTATTACATAACAGATTGTTTAGTAGTTTGTAATGAAACTCCGCTAAGGCTTTTTAATTTTTTGTATGTACATTGATTTCCATACATTTTTGCTTTCCAACGGAATTTCTTTTTCTAATTTAAATTGTGTACATGGTGCTTGAAATTTACGTTTTATCAATCTTGAATAAACAGTATTAGTGTTGTGTGGATGGGAAGTTATTAGTATTTGTTTTTGTTTGTATATACGGGATTTTTGAAAAATCATATTTCAGTTCAAATTTGGTAAACATTTGTTTTATTATTTTGTATTCACATAGCCAGTTTGTTCTTCTGCGGATGATATCGAATATATCAGACCAACTTTTTATTGTTCCAATCTCTTCAAAAATATCATTCACATGATGACCATAATTGCTTCTATAACGTATTACAATATATTCAACAGTTAAAAGTATTTTTTATAAAATTATAGCGTGCTCTATAATTTGAAGGGCAAGCCCCTTTTTCATGTTGCTAAATTAAAGATTTTGTCCATCAAAACACATTTGTGTTTCAACAAGTGCTCCAAAACTGTATATCGTTTTCGAGATATCTGGAAAAGAAAGTTTCAGGGGCAGATCCTGGAACTCCTTTTAGTGACCGTGTAACAAAAAATTATAGCTGAATATTGTTTTCAGCAATATTTATTCGTATACATTAACTAAGCGAAAAAAAAGAAATATTTATCTGGATATTATTTTAATTTATTAAATCGGAATTTAAAGTATTCGCATCTGGGAAAACAACCCGTTTTAACAATATTGTTAAAACGGGTTGTTTTCCCAGATGCGAATACTTTAAATTAATGGCCCCACTTGATTTTAGACTTGTGACGACTAATTCTTTGAGGTCATCGGACAATGATTAGCCTTGCGTATAATCTCCCACGAATTCGGTTCTTCTCATATTTGTTGATTATATACTTATTGATGAAATAATTTGTTTTTCAATCGCTTTGGTGTTACTAAATAAAATGTTTTTTCGATCGTTTTAGCTTATATAGCAAGTTAGAAACACTGATGGATTGAAAATATACTTCCTATAACTACAGTTTCAATCCAATGTTTTTAGACGTCAGCGTCAATTTGCCCCCGCCGATGTCAAATGTTTTGACTGTAACAAGTGAAATTGAAGTACGCTGTATATTTATATTCTTGCCAGTTAATGTTCCGCGGTCTTAAAAAAAGTTGTATGCTAAAAGCATGTCTTGTTTTCGATTGCTCTGTAGTGTACTCAAGCGTAATTCATATGAAAGCTAACAAAACATAGCGATCATGGATTTGAAGATGGCTTTAATTACTCGTTTTACGAGAATTTATTTTCAGCTGCAAAATAAGTGCGTGAATATTTAAATTTTTAAAACTTTGTCTTTTTGTTTAAAAAAAATCATACATATTCGTGATATTTGATTACTAAGGTGTAGCTGATATTTATTAAAATGACAAGCAATCAAACAAGAAGACAATTAAAACGATCAGATGATAGCTTTCAAAGTGATATGTCAACATACATATCAAATATGTACAATACAAACAAATACAATAAATCCAGTTATGAATAATATGAAAGGTTTACGATGTGACCGTTCTAGCTAGCGAAGCCCATAAAACAATAATACACTAGATATTAAGTCCTGAACAATGAAACAATAACAGAAGTATGAAGGCCAAGATGACTCATTGCGAGATTCGGCATTCAAAATACGAGATTTCAAATTCGAGATAATATATATATATATATATATATATATATATATATATATATATATATATATATATATATATATATATATATAATATCGTTAACTTATAGAAAATACACTCTTTTCTGCACTCTACGATACAGACTGAAATTTCAGCTACCCGTGTATAATAAACCCCAGAAATATGTAATAAAATATATAACGCACCCCTTTCCGGCACACAACTTATTATTGCACACCCCTTTTGTTAATCATCGGATATTATGACGTATAATTTGGTGTGCGTCTTTCCTGAAGAATAAATGCCATTTTCATAAAAATGAGCACACTACGTCAAGAAAAGAATAATGACCAATTAACAATTTTAGTTTTTCAGTATTATTTCTTGTTATATGTAAAAAAAAAAAAAAAAAACTCTACAATATTGCCATTTTTATTGCAGTAAACAGAAAGTAACTTAACATTATAATTCATATTCAAATAAACTTAAAGTCAAAGAGGGGGTATATTTTAAAAAATAAACTCTGGTTGTTATAACAAGATTTAACTGACTTGTACCAAGGTATATAATGAAATTCTGTTTATTGGCGATGAAAAAGTAGACCCAGAATTAATTATTAAACCAAAATTATGAAAAGTTTACTCAACTGCTCACTGCCGCTATCCCGGGTGAATGCCCTTGAATCGGTAGACGGCGATACGTCGACATACAGCGAAGTAGTTCCGGTTTCACTTTGGTCATAACAAACTTAATCTAACTTAGCGATCACAAGTTTTAGGACTGAACATTGACGCACAGGTAGGTGTTATTTATATAAAGTTGTGGATGTATGATCATAATATAGCTTCATATCATAATAAATATATACGCATACTAGTAAACGGCATACAGAACGTAAAAATTTGCAGAATCACATAGCAAAAAATGCATTCAACAATCGAAATCGCGGGATAATCAGGGATAACTGTATTTTTAATTGTTAGTGATAAAACGGTTTGATGATATTATCAAGCTTTTGATGAAATTTGTCTTTGGTAATGCAAACTTTTCAACACGTTCAAGGGTCTAACTAGTTAAAAACTTCATTCTATATTAATCGTGCAAAGAGGGGGGGGGGGGTATATGTGCTAAGATTTTGAATTAAAGTTACAGAGCTTAAACATTTTTCAGGTCATTATGGAAAACAAAATGTGTAGTGGTGGGAAAAGATACTGCGTTCTTTGTTCAAACAGCCAAGGGCAAATTCTTGAAAATGGCACCAAAATTTCACTGCATTGCCTGCCTGGACGTTCAAGTAAAGAGGAGATAAAGCGACGGATTCAGAGAATAAAACTAGTTAGGCCAAATGCTCCAATTACCTCTAATACAATTCTTTGTAACCTTCATTTTGAGGGACATATCTGTACAAAATTGTCAGTTCCTATTAATATGGACCTTTCTAAAGCAAAAAAAGAAATCTCTTCACTTCCACCCCTTTTCGAAAACAATTAGATGAAAATAATAACAGAGAAAAGTTTGACAATATTTCCAATGATGATGATGATGACAGTACTATTATTCATAGCATTACAAGTAAACCTCAAGATGTTTCAACCCAGTCATCTATTGTGAATACCGATTTGTCATCACAAACTAACAGTACAAATACCATTGAACAGCAGGAAAGAGAAACTCAAACATATCTACCAAAACTTGTGCCTTAAGATTTGGAGATCAATGATGACAAAACATGCTATCATACTGGATTTCTAAACTTTGCAACATTTACTTTTTTTTTAACTTGTTGTTACAACATGGGGCATACTGGGAAGGTCATAAGAGAACAACAGAAATAGAGGACAGAAGATAAGTTAATGAATTTATTTCGAAACCAGGAAGGAAAAGAAAATTACGTCCAATTGACGAGTTTTCTTTAGTTTGTTTACGACTCCGATTATGTTAATTACAAGAAATTTTAGCAGATCTTTTTTGCGAAAAACCTAGTAGTCTTGCTACACAATACTTGACTTGGAGTGAACATCAAAATCACAATACTTGTAAGGGTTTGATCGGTGTTGCACCAAATGGTCTTGTGTCATTTATATCACGTGTATGGGGAGGCCGTGCATTAGACAGACATTATGTTCAGAAAGATGGTCCTCTTTTTTTCCACTCCTTGCGAGTGGTGACATTATATTAGCATATAAAGGATTCACAATAGGCGACTTGCTGCCAGGTCATAATGGTTTAATTGTGCCCCCTTTTATTGCTTTAAATGCCAAAATGACTCAGAAAGAAATTTTTAAGACAAAACAAAATTGAAGCCCCTAGAATTGTTGTAGAAATGAAAATGGAACAAATCAAAAACTTTAAAATCTTATAGAATGTACTTCCTTTGACTGAGGCACAGAACAAATGATTGTTATGTGTACTAATTTATACTCCCTTTGTTGAAATATTGCCACTAAATATAAAATGTAGAACTGCTTTTGTTTCGCGAAATGAATTGTTTATAACACAGCAATTTACTTAAACAATGTGAAATAATAAATATAATAAACTTCAATTAAAAAGTTGAAGATTGAATCGGGATGAAAAATGGTGTATGCTGAAGACCAGTCAGATTATTCTAATAAATTCAAAATTTCTATAAAATTTTTCTAAAAATCAGTTTAAAAAGTTATTTGTGCTTTTCCAAGCAAAACTTTATCAAATCAACGTGACCCACACTAAACTGGCAAAGCTTTTTAATATTAGAATGATATGGTACAATGTAGTCTTAGTTTCTGAATTTGTGCCTCATACCAATTGTACAGAAGTATGTACAAGAAAATAATTATGCAAGTCTAAATTTGTAGCCAAACCGAGGAGTCAATGGCATACTTCATGTACTGTTTAGTATTTAGCCCATTACACAAACTCTATACCGTTCCCTTTGTTTTGCTTATACATGTATTGTGCAAGACACTGGTGCTCTTCTATGGTCTCTTCTTTTTCAATCTACTCTGAATTAACAGTTATCAAGATAAAAAAAACTGAATTTATTTTATCAGCGTAAAACCTGTTGTCACTCGGTAAAAAGCTTTGTTTACATGCCAAAAGAATTGCAAGCTCTGTAGCTCGCTATTAACTCAACTGACACTCAAATTGTGGTTGCCTATAAGAAATGCCTTACTAAAGCATTGTAAACATTGAAATACCAAAAATAATTTTTGACCAAATTCGTGACCGTGCCAATTTAAAAGAAAAAAAAATCACATAAATATGCCTAACTCAATATTCTAAAATTTAATCGTATAAATATAAGTAATATGGAATCATTCTTTGAACATCATGAGAACTTCATAAAATGAAGTCCTTCTGGCTAAATGGATTTGACCAGGTGCCGACCAAAATGATCAAACAGCCATTTATTCCTTAAGTGTACTCGGCTGCGATGAAATTATCAATTTTAACGCATTTCTGCAAAGCCAGGAGATATAAGTTAATGCATGAATTATTAACAAAGAGAAAATGCACATAAAACATGAAATGCAAAATATCTGACACTAAAAAAAGAATAATATACTTTGATCACAAGTTTCTGATGTGCAATCGGATGTTATGAAATTGAAGGATTTATATATCTGTGTTCTGTGATGGTGCCTATTCACGATTAATATAATTACAAATGACATACTTTCTGAATTCAATTCAATTTAATTTATTTCACTCAAACCGTCAACGTGACGGTACATGAAGTACATATATACAAATATTTACAAATGTAGATATAGAGTCAGAGGTACATGTACGGTACAAATAAGGGAAAAATGAGAAAAAAGTACAAATATTCAAGGAGGATTCAAAAATTTCATGTATAAAAAAACAGATTTTTGAGTTTTTTATGTTTTAAAGTGGACAATAATTCACAAAATTTAAAGGTGTTTGGTCTTTCACAAAATCTAGGTTCCAAGTAGTTTTGTCTAATACATGAAAGAGCATTACGTTCTAATAAAAATTCATTTCATCGGATATTTGATTATTATTACATAAGGTACAGTATCTTTCATTCTGAGGAATGCCTAACCACCTAACAGTCTCCACAGGAAGTCGGTGATTTGACGTACGAAATTTAACAAGTATTTTTCGAAGTTTTGATGGTAAAATACTCAAGTACTTTTCATATTCATAAGTTAATTTAAAAGTTTTATATATATGACCTTTGGAAGAATTTGCAATATCAGCCGACCATTTTTGCACAAACTGGTCTTTGAGTCTTTGTTTGACAGCAATTGTAATCCAATTAACATTTACAATACATTGTTCATTTGAAATGTTTGAAAACCCACATTTATCAAAAATAGAATGTATACAATCTATCCATGTGTTCTTAAAAATACCATCATTATATGAGTCAACAAGTATTTGTACAGTATATGAGCAATTTTATTTTCTGGGCCGGAGAACAATTTTGCCCAGTATGATACCATTCTAGTATAGATATTAACAGATAACGGGAACCTTCCGGTTTCTCCATAAACCATGTATGATTGAGTACAACTTTTTAAATTCAGTATGTGTTTCAAAAATTTCAAATGAATACGTTCTATAATTTCTATGTTTTAAAAGCCCCATACTTCACATCCGTATAATAATACCGGTGTTGTATAGCAGCTTTTCCCCCATAGTAGCTTTTCCCCCTGGAAAACCTACTATATAGTAGCCTCCCCCCCCCCCCCGGGGGAAAAGCTACTATATAGTAGCTTTTCCCCCATAGTAGGGTTTCTCCCTCACGTTTTTGGTTCATATTTTATAAAAAATATTGATGGAAACAGAGTAAGGATTAAAATCCATGTTTCTACACTCCCAGTTTGCATATATCTGCATTCATCTGTAAAGGTTAAGTTTCGTTTTGCCGATTTATTATTTTTAATAGACAATACTGAAAACTAAACATGTGTGTAATGGAATTATACAGAGAACTTAATTTAGGTAATTAATTGAAAAAAGTACTTGGTTTTACAAGATATACACTTATATGCATAATTCTGTGTTCTGAATTTGTAAGTGAAAAATGTTTTGAGAATTGTTTAATAAATCTATCAGTCCGTCTGTCTGTTTGTGCAAATTTTATCTAGGCTAAACCTATGTTTTAGAGAAATTTTGTTTCCGATGTTTCAGAGCCCGATGTTTAAAATCCTATTTTAATGAATATAGTGCATGTTCTTTAGGGTCCCATATCTCATAAACTAGAGATGACCACATCACCATATTTTCACAGTGGCAGTGGTTTACCACTTGTAGTTGACTCTAAAAATTTCAGCCCTCAGGGTTGGGACCCTCGATGTTTTAGGGCCCGATGTTTAAAACCCCATTATAATGATTGGATAGTGTTCTATAAGTGGGGGCCCGAATCTCAAATTCTAGAGATGACCACTTAACCATATTTTTATATTGGTAGTAGTATATCACTAGTAGATGACCCTGAAAAATTTAGCCCCCAGGGTAGGGGCCCTTGATGTTTCCGAGCCCGATGTTTGAAATCCAATTACAATGAAGAGTGTATTTTTTTACTTGCCAATTGATTAGAAGATCAAGCTTATATTTCAAAAAAATAAATCAGCTCATCACAAAAAAAAATTATTTCTAATTACCCTTGTTTCATTGTTCGAAGAAATAATATGGTACACAAGTAAATCTTTATTGCAAAAATATGAAATAAATAGTATGGTGAGATTTTTAGGTAAGTGAATCGTATATCTTGTTCTATATGGAATCGTTTTCAAAATTGTATATTTATAAATCACGTTACAAAATAAAAAGCGGAAAAATTAGCACGCAGTGAATGATAATATATACATAAGGTTAGTTCAAGCTCCATTTTCACATTTTCCAAAGTAACCAGCAAATATACTGACTTTGTTCTGGTTGTGAAGCCATTTCATTTAAAAAAAAAAATTGTTTACATCATAAAACCTCGCGTTTTGTAAAAAATATGCTTAAAAACATGAATATGAATATGCGTGACTTTAAAACAAAATTGTAAATACTAACTTTACACATACTTTTAATACATAATAAATTATGATACCCCTTACCCATGATTTAGAACCCCATCAATCGAAGTAAAACAGTTCAGTCTCTCATCACATCATTGCACCCTGTCACTCGTTTGATATTTAGAAGTAGAAATATATGATTATATCTAAGATCGTCAATTAAACAGTATTAAATTAAAATTAATAGCCTTTTTGGACGAAGGGAGTAATACATTTCCACTTATTATTCCATTCCTCTAAAAAATTAAGTCAAGATTAGTCAGTTAGTTTCCTGGGAGGAGCTTATACATAGATGATAATACATGGGAAAATTAAAGTTCCAAACCGGCGTATTTTCACTCAAATGTATTCTTACGTGTTCTGTGAAAAATGTCAATGTCATAACGCCGAAGTCAAAACTGTTGATAAGCATTGATTAGATGAAAAAGATTGGAGGTATTCCGAAATCTGCGTAAAAGGTGTTCCAAAAAGGTATAAAAAAGGTGAAATAAATGGTGATGACACAGGAATGTTACGAAGGCCGTGCCTTTGTTCATATCAGGGGTGAAAAACCCATGTATTTTATTCTAAGTATTAATAAATGCCATAATTATCCTTTATTATGAGAAATTAATATAATATCAGTTATTGCAAATTATTGCCACGAATGATCCGCCATAAACATGACCGGAATGTAAAAAAGAGGGAAAATCTACTATATAGTAGGTTTTCTGTGGGGGTAATATGGCTATAAAAAGGGGGAAAACCCACTATATAGTCAGCTTTCAGTGGGGGAAAAACTGCTATATAGCCATTTTACCGGGGGGAGAAATTGCTATATAGCCATTTTTCCGGGGGGAAAGATGGCTAGGGGGAAAAGGCACTATATAACATCGGCATTACTTCCTTATCAAAAAGGTCTAACTGATAATCGACAGGTGAATTAAATTGCCGTATTTTCCTGATGATCCCATAGATAGCCTTCTGTGACTGATCACATAGATGTGTTTTTGCCTTTTTGAAAGACCATGAACGTGAAAAAATAATACCCTGGTATTGAAACTCTTTCACATTTTTAATTATTTCATTTCTAAAGTAAAATTCCCTGTTCATCATTGGACCTTTAGAAAATACCAATATTTTTGTTTTATTTATATTAACCGTTAACTTCCATTGCCCACAGTGTAGATAAAAGTCGTTCAGAGCATTTTGTAAATCATCGGGCGTTTCAGCAAGAATTACAAATTACAGTGTCGTTAGCATAAAAAGGAATACATAGTTTTAAAATACGAGAACAGTTCATCCTCTATAGGTTTAGTTACACTATGTAACCCAATTATGTTTTTATCAATCAAGAACTTTTCTAAGTCATTAATATATAACGAAAATAAAAATGGCGACAAATTTTCACCTTGACGTACTCCAACATTACAGCTAAAAAAATCGGAGGATAAGCCATTCATACTGATTTTTGACTTAACTTCCATATACATGATTTGATATAATTAAAACATTTCCCATTTATTCCATTTTTAATTAACTTGCTCCAAAGATAATTTCTTGAAATCACATAGGTTAAGTTTTTTTTGTTTGTTTTTTTTTTTGTGGGGGGGGGGGGTCATTTATTGCTATTCATATGAACAATAATGGAACTTTGGACCTCCAGCTTACCGAAACTAATCAGTGGCGTAGCTAGGAATTTTTTTAGTGTATTAAGAATCGGCAGGGAATGCAGGGGGCGAACCTCCTCAAGACTTTAAGTTTTAGCTTTTGGATCTTCAGATTTTTTGATGATGAGATATTGTTTCAAAATGTTACAATTTTACATACTGTATGTGTAAGGGAAATGTTGTATTGTAAAAGAATGTGTATATGAAACACGGTTGCCCAAGCGGAAACCAACTGCATATGACTTTTGATATAACGCGCTTTGACACAGCTCCTTTTTAAAAAAAACAAAACATATCAACCTTAGATGACAAACTTTTGATCAAGTTTATTATTGTGACTTTGTTCAAATTTGAATCATCCGCCGACTTTAAATTAAATATAAATAGAAGACAAACAGGCAGGCATACACTCAAAATTTACCTTGCTTCCAGATTTTATATAATATATAAACTGAAAAGGGGTTAAAAGTTCATTTTATTTTAATAGTTTTATTGTAGATCATAATTCAACAATATCTTAATCAATGAAAATAAACTTCATATGTGCTTGCCTCTGAGGAAATATATAGTGGAACATATTGTTCTACTTTCCCTCAATCAACTTTCGCCGAATTGCATCATTACACAGTTCAGCTTGTTTTAAACATGCAATATCAGGATATTCAGACAAGCAGCTACCAGAGCTGGCCCCGGGGCCTGGATATTGTCAATTTCTTAAAGTTACCTTCCTTAGTGCATGAAGGACTGCATTTTGTATGGTCTAATTTTCTTTGCTGTGATCGTCTTTGCCTTCATTGTGTTTTCAATTGCTTTCAAAAGCGAATTTAGATTGCTTTGTATTGACATACTCTTTAGATTGTTTTGTATGACATACTTACGTAGTAAACTCAAAATCGGATATAGAAAAAAGTATGAATTATTTAATGTAATGTATGGAAAGACGTTATTTTCCGGAAATATAGTAATTGCAAGGTTTACGATGAAAATTGGATACTTAAATAATTATGCAGATTATTCCGTGGAGCCTAGGAGGCAATTTGATGTGTTTAATGTACAAACAATAGGAAAGTCTTAAGACCTATGTTTTCCAAAATTATGTGTTTTCATTCACGTTTTTGCGTAAAGGGCGCTACGCCACTCCTAATTGTACTAAAGCAAATATAATAGACATCCAAGTATAGCTATAGCCGTTTACTATATATACACAGGATACAGATTGATTATGTCGAATTAGACTAATGATTCATTCCGATTGTTAACAAGTCGTTATGTCAATAAATAAGGACCAAAGACATCGTTTACCAGAGTTTACTAGATACTTATTTTTTGATAATATGTCGCAAATATTGATTAATCATCGAATATTAAAGTTTTCATCCGACAACAAAGTACGTGTTATTTCTACACAATCCTAGATATGCATGGCTGATAGGGTGTTCATTACTAGAATAGTGTGCAATAATACGAACATGACAAGTTAATGGCTACATACAAAGTAGTCTAATTCATCATTTTATCTTACCTTAATAAATTTATAAACCCAAATCCCCCCCAACTCTTCGTGCATTCACACAGACTCTTCATGCACCTGCCATGTCTTCATCCGCGGCCATATGCGTTTTCCAAGCGTCTCGAGAACACAGATACACAACCAAACGATAAGAATATTATCTTAATATTTCGTTTAGATAATACATTTTAGTAAACTATTGTTTAGAAAACGTTTTATTTTTTAAGAAATATAAAAATACAATGGTTACTTTTGAATGTATTGCTTAAAAAAGAATATTTTAGAGATTTTATAGATTTTCTCATTAATATTCATAAGAAAGGCGGGGCCATGTGACTTTTCGGTGCGAGCTTATTTTCCTTGTCCTGTCTTAACGTAGCTGAGCAGTTGCACATCGAAAAGAAAAAATAAAGCAAGATGTTTGGATTATATATGATTCAAGTGACAATATGTATTTGTATCCTGGCCGGTTATGATGGACAGACTTTGTATGAAGACAAATGCAATAACAACCGTGTCGATGAGATGAACCAACGTTTTAACGAAGCCTACAGTAAGATTTAAACCTTTAAACTTAAAAAAAATAAAATATCCAATTTTAAACAATAACCAATCTATCATAATAAATTGCGGCTATTAGAAAAAAAGGTTTATGTCATTTTTTTTCCACATTTTAATATGTCTATACATGTTTAATTGAATAGAACACATCAAACAATTGTCAAATCTAAATTGTTATGGCTCTACGCCTAGTCTAAGTAGAGATTTTGTCCGTTTATGATAATAATAATTCAAAAGAAATACCGTGAACTCTGGCTTTACAAACGTAACGTCATTTATTCTAAAGTAGAACTGATCAAACATGACTGTCATCTTAGTATAATGAACCTAACTCGTAACCCCGCGTTGTCATTTTATTATACCATTGTACTTATCCCATAGGCACATGTCGTTTAAAGTATCCATCTATTATGACCATTTATTGAAGAACGTCTGTTAATAAATGTGAAAAACTCCATAAATAAAGTTATTTTCTTTTCAAAAAGGAAAGGCTCCCATCAGCCACGTACCTCAGATCACTTGACTCGACACTTATTTAGTGTTTCCGCGGTGTGATGTTAACGAGGTTATTTGATAGATTTATATCTGCAAATCCGCTATCATCAGGAGTTTATTTGCAAATCTTAAATATAGATTTTTATTAGGGAAGAAGCAACCATACTGCGCAGAGTTTTAAGAAGATTTTTTTTTTAAATTTACATCTTTTAGTATAGTGTGCCAGTATCTAATATATTTTTTTTCTAAGTTTACGAATTCCGGGTTATACTTGGTTTCAAAGACAGCCGGAGTGTTCTTTTTCTTTGTACAATGAAACTTCTTTATGCCGACAGCCTGCTAGTACGGACAAAATGAACAGTTAAGGGGGTTTACTGAGGTTCAATAAAAACTAGTCATTGTCAAGAAAAATATATCTCTGTTTTTCCCATTTATATAAATATATTATACAGTGACGTGCACTTTTTTACATGTTTTTTTTTTTTTTGTCTTTGCTTTTAAAGTTTAAATTCTATATTTTATATTTTTACAACAATGATGCTAGAAACAAATTGCATGGGGTATGATCTCCACTTGCACTAACTTTCAGTTGCCCCCTTGTTTTAACTATTTAGTGATGTTAATGTAAACAATGGAGAGCAAACGACCAGAAATTTCAGAGGAGCAAAACTTAAGAATCTCACTTATATTGTCATAAAACAGGCGAACAGAAATAATATGTGCGTTGTCATGTGCAAAGACTGACTTCATAATTAAAGGTTCAAGATAAATAAAATCAAAATACTACCAAGAAATACAAATTGCTATTCAGAGTGTCTAAACTATGTTATTCAAGAAAAAAAAATCTTGAAATGAAAACAAAGGGTTCTATTGAAGATGTGACTTTCAATTTCTAACGGAAACTAAAGATTATCTCATCCCCCTATACTACACAAATTGTCATAAGTTTTTTTTAATGTCATTAAAACAATGGTTGCTACAAAAACGATAGTATAATTCCACAGGAAGACCAATCATCTCCCAAATAAACACAAATGTTAGTCAATATAATGACTATTACCTAGTCATTATAGTCATTATATTGATTAACATTTGTGTTTATTTGGGAGATGATTGGTCTTCCTGTGGAATTATACTATCGTTTTTGTATCAACCATTGTTTTAATGACATTAAAAAAACACTTATGACAATTTGTGTAGTATAGGGGGATGATATAATCTTTAGTTTCCGTTAGAAATTGAAACTCACTTATTGTGCACACTTTAAGCACTTATGTTAGGGATATTTCAGACTTTTTAATGAAAATCGAACATTTCCGGCCGCAAGCATGTGTCTGCTTGTCAATTATGATAAACATCCCTTTACACTTACATGCAGTTCGAAGAACTTATTACCATTTATAAATAGCCTACGATAAGTTTGACAAGAGTGTTTATTCACTATTAGCCCATCCCACATCAGATCTGAGTTTCTTTTTCAAGCTAGTTTTTAAAGAAAAGAAAACAATATCTTTGAATTGAACTCCCACATATATAAACAAATTATTAGTTGTGCTATGTGGTCAAAGTGTTATCCCATTTTATGCGATCTTCGCTTACAGCAAATAACAGATAAGATTCAAATAACATAGTAAGATAATCTGCAGAAATCACAAGGGAAAACGATATACTGTTTCATGGCCGCTATCGAGAAGATGACTCCATAGTCTGTCATTGAAATGAAAATGAAACCCATAAGTGATTATTCATAACAAGTAATCATCAGCCATTGCTTAAATTCGCTTTCGAAACAAAAGAGTTTTCATTTTCCTGACACTGTGGTATCCAAAAGAAGTAGATACACGAGCAATTTAACCCTTGATTTCAAAACATACTTAAAACCAACTAATACATTCCACTATTATGAACAAAATAGTACTCATAATGCATCAGTATTTAAACGTTTCATCAAGGGTGAAACGATCCGCCATATGTAGAATGCGAGCGACCTTACTATATTAAAAGAAATTATTTTAACTGAATTTAAAACAAACCTTTTAAAAAAGAGGATATATTAGAAATGTAATCAATTCTAGTATACAATAAGTTCTTTAAAATTAGGACAGAGACTTGACTCTCACAGCAGAGAATAGTACAAAGAAAAAACAAAACATTCCGCTTGTCTTTGTAATGAAGCATAACCAGGACGTTCGTAAACTTAGACAAAATATAATCAAATATTGGCACACGAAAGTCTGAGAATTGTAAAAAAAAAAAATGCATTCTCAAATTTGCCAATTGTGTCATATAAACGCAATAAAAATTAGGATGATATGCTTACTTTCTCCCATATAAATTAATTTGTATTTAAGATTTGCAAATGAACTCCTGATGATGGGAGATTTGCAGCTATAAATCTATCAATTAATCTCCTTAACATCACACCGTCGAAACACTAAATAAGTGTCGAGTCAAGTGATCCGAGAAACTTGGCAGATGGTAGCAATTCCTTTTTGAACGAGTTATATGCTTTTGAAAATGAGAAATTTTCATTAGTTTCAGTTTATTTTGGAATACCAATGAGTAACCGGTTTGTAGAATGCTCGATATGAACATATGTTACACGTATTAAATATGGTATATTATACAAAGTTTGAACAATATACATAAATGAGGTTTTCACTCTTAAAAAGCTATTTCTACAAAAGCTTTATTTTTTCTTGGAAAAAAAGTGAACAAATGATATGGTATATGCATGATTCTGCGAGTTGTATTCAATGTTTAAGCAAAAAAAAAAAGACGATTAGTGAAGTCACTGGTTACTGACTCATCATCCCATAATAAATATTGTTATTTTAAGTATTTAACATATGGGTACTTATCCAAATTTATGAGAAAATAGCATATTATAATTCTACTTAGAGTACATGTTTCATAAAAAATAGGTTTTATTACATCTCATTTTTTTTCATTCAAATAAAAATACATGTGAAGATCGCACATTTTGGTAAATATGGTCCTATATCATTTATATATCATGTAGCTTAAATATATTGGTAGATTTTGTTATATAAACAACCTACGCATTAGGTATGTTTTACGCAGTTTGAAAAATTACCCACTTTGGCATTTTTTTCTTAATAAAGTGCGTTAAGTTAGGACCAAGTCAAGGCATTTTGAAAAAAAAAATATGCAGGGACTTGTCAAAAATATTAAGAGCCTCAAATATGATAAATACTTTTTATAACCTAGTTTAGCTCGAAAGGACATCCAAAAGAGAACCCATGATATTTTTAGCCATCCTCAAAATTAGTTTATCAATGAAAACTTTTGTCGCTACAATTTAAGATCATTTCATATAATAATTTACACATGATAAACAATAGTTCAAGAATTTATTGAGATTTGAATATCAAAATATCACATGAAATGCACCAATAGCTGCAAGTCGTTTTTCCTTTTTATATTGTATTACTTTGATATAATTTCCTCTTTACAGACAGGGAAAATGATAAATTCAATGAAAAACAAAAGCTAGACTATTTCTAAAAAAAACATCATCAATAATGTGTTCATCTATGTTCATTTGTTACAGAAAATCAAGGGTTGAGAGCCATGTTTAATCGTCCTAGTAAAATATTATCCAGTCATCGGATGGGTAGCAATAGCTCTTTATTGCTAGCAGACCTATTTCTATATTGATATGAAGCAGAATTTATTCAAAGACTTGTACATGAAAAAAAATGTGGCCATTTAGGTATATCGATGACGTACTTTCAATTAACAATTGTTACTTCCATTCTTACGTCGACTCGGTATATCCCATTGAACTTGAAACAAAAGATACTACAGATTCTGAATCATCTCTGTCATATTTAGATGGTTTACTTGAGAAAGACATTAATGATAACCTAACAACAAAACTATGTGATAAACGAGATGACTTCAAGTTTTCTGTCGTCAACTCTCGATACTTATGTAGCAATACACCTTAATCACCTGCATATTGAGCTTTTGTCTCTCAGTTGATTTGATACGAAAGAGCGGGCTCTACGTATAAAGAATTTCTAAAACGAGGCAAGCTATAGACAAACAAGTTAATAAAACAATATGATCAACAGTCTCGATTGAAGTCATCATTTCGTAAGTTCGATACAACAACATTGTCAGCAAATACAATCTTGCGCTATGTCCAGTGCTGACTGACGTTCTTCATACTGATTATTAGGCCATTATTAATCACAGAATTATCTACCAATTTTTTCCCGCTTATGACAAAGAGCACAGGGCGGGTCTGACCGGTCAGGTCAGCAGAGGATGTTCACTCATCCATAGCACCTGATCTTACCTCTAATTTTTGTAGAGGTCCGTGTTTTCTCTGTTCCTGTTTTGTATTTTTCCTTTAGACTTTTGATTCTGGAACACCGTTCGTTATCACCAAAGATATTGAGACAAAAATGTGAAAACACTGGGTTTTAATAGTAGAAAATTTTAACAAGACACTAAAATTCAATATTAAGCTAAAATGTTCTTATGATTGACAAACGTTTGGAGTTGTGTATACTAACTGTGTTATGTATTTGTTACCGACTGTAAACAGATGTAAAATGAAGGGTGTTATTATATTTTTTTCTAAGCTGTACATAAATGGAAACGTTTGTGATCTTTTTTTTTTCTTTCTTGTTGATGTGTAAATGATAACAAAAGTTAAACTTCAAATTTTTCATTTAATTTTAACAGATAGAGACGTCCTATTGCAGATACAAGTGGACAATTTAAAAAATCAACTTGACTCAGTTAAAGGTATTTTTTTATAATGGGAGAGTTTATGTTAAGGGGGGTGTGCAAAATATGTGTGCAATGTACCTCCATAGACACAGACAAATATAGCTTGTGGTTTTTGAGGTCATTTTAAGAATAGGGTACCTTAATTTGAGACAAAGTTACAACTTAAATAAGCAAGCTTACACATTTTTCTCAACAAATGATTGTAGAGAGGACACAAATGAACCCCCTTCATATTTTTTTTAGATTTTTAAATCTTCAAAATACGTCTGTACCTGCGCAGTTCGACAGCTGTTCTGAGTGATTAAAAAGGCATTGCCCTGTTCTTGTATGAATACTTTTCAAACAAAATGACATGTAGGACTTCATATTTATTGTTTTTCTATCTTTTGGCAACACTTTTGGGCAGTTTCGGGCAGAAACAAACCAGTTCAAAAAATGTTTACATTCTTATCCTCAAATGTACAAGATGGCCGCACATCCCCCATAAGTTCAATCATTAAGCGATATGTTATATAGCTTTACTACATCAAATCATTTGAGTTGTTTGATAGAACCCTAGACTATTGAACTACTTTAACCGATGATATGATTCATCAAAAAGTCTTGCAAGTATTGGGTGCTCCAATTCTTATTATGCCATTTTTGTCTTAGTTTACAAGCAAAGTTAAGCTTTGAAAGATTTGCCTCTCAATTCGTCAAGGTAACATTCTGTAAATATCAAAAAGAAAATGTAACATAAAAATAAAATGATTAATGTAATGACCAGATGTATCATTTTGAGTTGTATGTGTGTTAATTTTTAAAGCGCATTTAAAGGTTGTTTTAGAAGTACAAAAACTGTTTGCAATAAGCCATAAAAAGATAATACTGTTCTTTTTTTGTTTCAGAGACAGTTGAATTTTCACAATTCCGTCTTAGATGTTTAAATGAAAACGGAACATGTAAGTCATTTATTCTGACTGCCTGTAAATCCATCCGTTCGTCCGTCTTTCAGTC
Source organism: Magallana nippona (assembly GCA_033439105.1). Classification (NCBI taxonomy): domain Eukaryota; kingdom Metazoa; phylum Mollusca; class Bivalvia; order Ostreida; family Ostreidae; genus Magallana; species Magallana nippona. The sequence goes on along the minus strand of CM065917.1, from coordinate 35,891,237 downwards.
TGTCTGTCTGTATGTCCGTCTGAGATGACGGGCACATATCGTTTTATATTTACACTTGTAAATGTATTCCCTTATATCATACTATTTGAGCAATTCGCTGGTAATTCTGCATAACATCAGAATGGCTTAAAATGTCAAAGTAGCGCATGAATAATTTGGGTCACTACTTTTTCTATGTACTCAAACTAACTAAATTTCGTTAAAACACCAGGGGTGTATTCGTTTCGTTTGCTACCTCCAGAACTAGTCCAGGATATCTTTAACTGCTATTTGGAAAGTAGACAATGGAGATCTACCGGAGATCTCCATACTGCAAATAAGCAAATTAGAATTACTCTTGCAGCTCTCCAATCGACCAAACGAATACACCCCTAGTATCGTAATGCAACAAAAAATTCAGGCAAACAGAAATAAAGTATCTATATGTTGTTATAGGAAATCGTATTCATTATTTGCGATTTTATCAAAGATGTTTAAATTTATAAGTAATCTATCATTAAGTGTTGTCATCTATCTATCTATCTATCTATCTATCTATCTATCTATCTATCGTTAATAATTACATGTAAAATCAGCATTACGGTTATCTAAAGGTAAATATAACTCCAACTAAAACATATAGCAATATAATGAAGCAAGTACTGTAAAAATTTAATAACATGCTAATAACAATAATAAACAAAGAATAAGTACAGTTATATTTATCCAAAAAAAAAAACAAAAACGAAAAATTACCTTCAGATTTGTTCTTAACATATGTCATTTTAAACGAGTTTCATTTATTCTTTCAAATACTGTTTAAAAATGTAACCAAGAAATATAAAAAATAGAAAGATGAGCACATTAGACATCCTTATCACGGACGAGCAGTTCCCTTTAGTTATCTGTGTGTAAACGAATTCATTATGCCTTCTTTTTAATTGACAGCATATGTGATATAGAAACATTATTAAACCTCTCATCAATTAGCATTGTTTGTAGTGTTATATCTGAAAAGTATTCATACACAATTCATCTGCATGGTTCATAGTATGTTACCATTTAAGTTTATTAGGTATTCATATTAGGGAAAAAAATTGGAAGAGAACATTGCTAAATATTTCTTTGCAACTGAAGCATCTAAACTTCACTGTTTTGTACATAAACTTTAGACAGGTTGTTATCATTGTACACTCAGATTATGAACAAAACGCCATGAGGAATCAATATTGTTTCATAGAGACTTCTTCGACCTGGAATAATGCCAAGGTACGTTGTGTTTTATAAAAAGATCATCTATCAATTTCACTGGGTTATTTTTTCAAATATGTTTATACTTCATGTACACTCACTCCGTAGAAAATAGTTGGTTCAATCAAACATATATTTTCCGTATCATTTATAATTTATTAAAAAGTAAACAAAGCCATAAAGCTTTATTTGATTTGATTACCCTCCGGTCGTAATTATCTCACAAAATCAAAAGACAAGTTTTGGTACTGCTGAAATTGATATTGTTTAATTGCATGTAAATATCATATAATTTTACTCAATCGAGCGTTGAAAGTTGCCTTTTCATATCAGCGATTTTTGAAATTTTTTTTTTTAAAGCCAAGACATTCTGGAAAAAATGGGTTTGAAGTGAAAAGTAATCCATTTACCAATATTTAATTTGACATCATTTTGAAGAGGATGTCAAGAGCTTGTTTAAAGCCTTTTCTGAAAGGACTATAGGCGGCAGTCTTAATATATTTCAGAAGTCAAAAATGGACATAACTCCAAGATTTGTTACTCATTTTGTTTATAAATACCATAAAATGACAGTTCAATACATGACTTCTCATTGTGTTTTCCAAAAGTTCAAATCATGTTACACCTATCAAACAAAGCTATTGTTATGAAGCATCATTTTACTTTAAATTCCATAATCTGTATGCATCGTATCCGTGATATTGACCTTGATATTTTACCAATATTATATGAAGTAGCTATGGCAGACTAAATTTAAGATTTTAGATATATGTTTTTTTTCATTTTTTTTATTTTTGGTATTTTCCATGCACAATTGCATATAAACATATCATTGGTATAATAACATAATATATAATATATATCTTTATGCTTCAAATAGATTTTCTCATATGATCATGTCTATTATATATACATATATATATTTATGTATATATACAATAGTGAAAGTTATATTGGAGAGGGTAAAGAAAGAAAGATTGATACTATTATGTACAGGAACATTGCATTGGAGCACGTAAACAAGTAGAGTTATCACTCAATTGACATACATGTATTTATCATAGTCAGTTTTATATTATAAAATTCATTAGTTAGAGCAGATCACAAATTTTTTTCCGGTGTTTTTCATACTGAGTAAAATTACAATTCTTTAAAAGTAAATATTTTTCAATAAGTAATCTATCAGTTATTAAGTGAAACAATGCACTCATATCCAATTTGGGTACCGTTTTATATTTACAGGTAAAAATAAACTGTTTCACAACAAGTGTCAATAAGTTATGAACTTTGTGAACATTATCTTATCAAAAACTATTGAAACATTAAACCTCGATAGAAACATTTCTTCTACTGCACACCATATCTCTTTAACATTAGGACATTCATGAAAGAGATGCTCTATGGTTTCAGTTTCTACCTTACAGAATGTACAAAGCTGAGTGTCCTTTAGTTTTAATTTTGTTAAAAAGTAGGTTGTTGCAATTATTCTGTGTAAAATTTGAAATTGTAACCAGTGATATTTAGATTCCTTTGTAGTTCTAAACGGGAGCTCAAAAATTTTGCCCCAATCTGAGTCACTTAATCTATAACCTTCTTCATGCCATTTATAAACTGCTTTGATTGTTTCATTCTTTATACTTATCAAAATATTATACATATCCTTGCAACCTTTATTTACTTTCTTGAAAATTGCAATTGTATTTGGTATGTGTGCTTGTATTTTAATTCTTGCTTCTTTGATATCATAAGGACCAATTCTATCTAACACAGTTTTATTTACGTCCAGCATATTCTAAAAAGTTTGTGTTTACATGTAAATTATTAAGGGATTCAAGACTAATGAAATTACCTTCTGAATCAAAAAGATCAATTATAAATATAAAGCCTGCATTAAAATAACGTTTTAGGAAAGCTGAGTTACTATCAATTCTAATTTGTGGATTATACCATATATGTTCACTGTGAAGGTTTTCATTTTTAAGGGCTGAAATGTCTATTATTTTCTGCCATCTACAAAATACTTCTTTCCAAAAACAATTATACATTATATTACTAAGTTTGGATAGGAAATCTGTTCCTCTAAGCCATAAATTGTTCACTGTTATATTTAAACTAGTCTCTAACAAATTAACCCATATAGATTTCGAATGAGTTAATCTTCTTATCCAGCTTGACTTCAAAGCCAAATAAAGTCGTTGTAATCTACCATTTTAATACCACCAGATCTATTGTCCTGTATAGTAGTTTGTTTATTTTTTTTGTGTATTTTGCTTCCACAAAGATAAAGGTATAATTCTCTCTCAAAGTTTTCTAAGAACTCTTTACTTGGATTTGGTAATGCAAGTATTAAATGATTCATTTTTGGAATGATAAGTGATTTTATGACTGTTAACCTTCCTAGTATTGTTAATTGACGTTGTTTCCATTGCTTTATTAGTTGTTTTTATATCCTCTAGTTTTACATTGTAATTTAAGTTTATCATCTCTTCTAAGTTTACCGAAAATTTTATCCCTAGCAAGTCAAAGTTTGTATTGTTCCAATCAAGTTTCCATCTCGAGTGATGAAAAGTTTCATTTTAATTTTTTTTACTCCCTATCCACACCATCTTGGTCTTAGAAAAGATTATATTTAGTCCTGATATATCAGCAAAAAAGTCTAGTTCTCTACGAATACCATCTAGAGTTTCTGGTGATCCATTTGTAAATGAAGATGTGTCATCTGCGTATTGTGAAATTTTGTATTCAGTATCTCCAATTTTTATGCCTTTAATATCTTTATTATTTCTAATTATTATTTCTAATATTTCTGCACAGAGCAAGAATAGGTAGGGTGATATTGGATCACCCTGTCTGCATCCTCTTTGTGGGTAAAAATAATCCGAAATCATTCCATTTTGAATAATACATGTTTTATGCCATGATAAAAGGTTTGTATCCAATCTTTTATTGAATTTCCAAAATTAAATGGGTCGAGTGTATAAAAGACAAATTCCCATGATATAGAATCAAAGGCCTTTTCAAAGTCAATTAACATAAGTAAACCTGGAATATTCTTTCTTTCAGTATAGTTCATTAAATCATATACTAATCTGATATTTTCACCGATAAATCTACCTTTAAGGAATCCAGGTTGATCTCTGCTAATTAATTTATCCATGTATACTTTTAACCTATTTGCAATACAGCCTGAAGAAATTTTATAAATAACATTTAAAAGGCATATTGGTCTCCAGTTTTTTAGATACTCTTTTGGTTTACCACTTTTTGGAATGCAGGTTATTATACCTAATTTGTTGGGTTCTGAAAAAAGCTTAACTTGTTTTGAAAAGTTAATGGCTCGTGTAATAAATGAGCCCAGGTCATACCAGAAAAATTTGAAAAATTCAGAAGTAAAACCATCAGGACCTGGGCTTTTATCATTTTTCATATTTTTCAGAAAGGATAAAACTTCATTTTTTGTTAGGGGCCCTTCCAGACTATTTGCCTCATTTTCACTTAATTTTGGCAAGTTACAAGTATTCAGTTTGTCATGTATGTCACTTAGATCAATATAATGCTATCTTTTTTGGTATAAATTCTGGTAAAAGCATTTTGTTGCATTTAATATATCAAATTGATCATATAGTATAGATCCGTCATTTTTAACAAATTTTGGTATTTGTCTATTTATATAGTATTTAGATTCTAGTGCAAGAAAATATTTACTATGTGTTTCTCCTTCATCAATCCACTTTACTTTTGATCGAACACATTGACCTTGAAACTTTTTTTCCCTTATATTCTCTAGATCTTTCTTTTTAATATTATATTCAATCATATTCTGTTCTGTTAAATTTAACTCCAAGTTGAGTACCTCTTTTTCCAATTGTTTTTCTTTTTTATTTATCTATTTTTTCTTAAATGCTATCCTTGGCTTTTTTAAAATCACTAGTTTTACAAGATAAAATTACAGGTGAATGATCAGAACGGTAACTGTTTTCAGACTTGACTGATACTATCTTAGGTAGCAATGATTCTGATATTAAAAAAAAAATCAAGTCTAGCTTGTTTAATAGGGTTTCTTCTTCTCCAAGTAAACATTCTAGAATCCGGGTATTTTTCCCTAAAACATCTTTCAAGTTTAATGTATTCATTAAGTTGTCAACTTCTTGTCTAGATTTAGGTTATTATGGTGTAGGTAGTTCATTGAATCTAACTCTTTGTTTAAAATCAAATTAAAATCACCACCTAATATAATGTGTTGAGAAGCGTAAATATTTTGGAGGGTATTTTCTAGTTGAGAATAGAATTCTGGTTTGTCAGAATTTGGACCATATATATTTATAAGCAGAAAGTGTAGATTATCTACAATAGCATCTAAAATCAAGTAGTTTCTATTATCATCTCTGTATTGTTCATAAATTGTTATCTCACAATTGTTGTTAAAAAGAATGGCAACCCCTCTTGAATTAGATTTGCAAGAACTAAAAAAAAGCGTTGTATCCCCATTGTGTTTGTATTAGGTTTTCATCTTCATAAATAAAGTGTGTATCTTGAATAAAATAGATATTGTAATTTTTAGTTTTTAATATTTTAAAAAACATCTCTTATTTTATTTGGGTCCCCAAGGCCTTGACAATTGACACTACGTACTTTCAATTGAATGGAACTATCCATTATCAAATTGGTATGAGGTGGACATTGTGCTCAACAAAAATGTTTAAACATTGTTTGGAAAGAAAGTGCATAAACATATATACAAAAAGTAGGAAAACAAAATAACGAGAAACGTGCGATGACATGTGTGATGAAATCATACCAGTAAGGGGGGGGGGGGTCCACCAAAAAAAATGTGACAGTTTTCAAAAATTCAGAGTCTCATTATATTCTTAAATAAAAAATATATGGATACGGCTCTGAGAAACTTGAGAGGTAAAGCCCTGTCTCTAATATTTCCTACATGTAATTATAATCTCTGGAAAAAACGTTAAACTTTAGAATAATCATATTGTAATAGTCAAAAACGTGATTGTCCATATATTAAGTCTTGTTTCATAAAAAAAAAACTTTACCATCAAAATTTCCCTGTGTAAATGGTGGCAACGGGAAACAACCACAAGAGCGTTCTGTACACCGTTTTCATCAAAGGTACTGAGTAGCGCACGGCCCGCCCCATGTTCACCGTCATCGTCCGAACCTTCATGTATGGTTCCGTCTTTACTTGTAAAACTGTATGCGAGTACGTTGTGGCTGGCACTGACCACGTTCGGCAATCTCAACATTCACCTGAAATTACTTCTTCCGCTGTGGGGGTTCCTATCTTTTCCCTATAGATACTGCCGCTCCCAGTGAAGATGAGTTTGTCCCCTTTCAACTTAGTTTCAATATTCTTTGCTCGATCAATACCAATTATAATAATGTTATTTTCCAAAGCTCTAGTTTGCAATTCTGAAATTTGCTTTTCTTGAGAGTTTATTCGAAATTCAAGTTTGACTATGTAGTCCCTAAGCAGTCTAACCTCTCTTGACATGTTTTCTTGTGCGTGTTTGTATTCTGTCATTGTGTAAAGTGTGTCGTTCGCCTGTTCTTGTACTTGTTCCCTTAATGTCCATTTACACACTCATAATGTCTTCCCTTTTAAGTTCACTTAAAATTACTTATTACATATTCGAAAAAATAGATTTTTGGCAGAAAATTTCCCTCACCGAATTTTGTCCGCCCTTACATGTCGAGCATGCGCAAAAATTGATATATTTTAGCAGATGGCATTTTTTATTGTCACTGGACAATTTTCATTCCTCTGAAGTATAGTAATGCATGCAAGAATAAAAGTATATCTTCGAGAAGGTTTCCTGATTCTTCACTTTCTGAAAAAAAATAATGCTTTGTTAAGACTAACAGTAAAACTATTACCTGTATATGGGTTACTGTTCTAAAGATTTCAACTTTTTCTTCTAAATCAATATATATAATGAGTTCATTTACTCATCTACGGCATTGAGGAGGTTACCATTAGGTTCTGAATTAAATGTTTAGAAATTCTCTATCTATTAAAAAAATCATGAGGTTTTTAGAATATATTCGATCATTTACTTTTTTACAGACGAAATGTCAGTCATTTAAGTCATATCTTCTTGAGATCAACTCGAAAGCAGAACAGAATTGGTTAAAAGATAAAGGTAGATGTGTATATTGTCTATATAATTCTTCCAAATCCTTCATTTAAAAATAGTACATTGTAAACTTGAAACAAGAAACTATTAAGGAACGAACATATTTGACAAAGGCAATTTATTCCATGCATATTAGTAGAGTTAGAAAATCTCTTTTTACAATAGAAAATCTTAAGAATAAAAACAAAAATTATATTCTGGCAATTTTAGCAAATTACAGAAACTAAACACGCCGTACCAAAAAAGTAAACATTAAAAATAAGCCATTTTGTTTAATGAAACCTCGTCTTTATTAGGCATAAACTTATCAATTATTAGTTTCAGGAGGCCACTGGTGGACAGGCGGCACAAAAGATAGAAATAAAAATATTTGGGTATGGGATCATTCAAACACTGAACTGGTCTTCACGAACTGGGATCCGAGGGATTCTCAACCGAGCGGTGGCGATGTTGAAAATTGTGTTTTGTCGGAGTTTGGTTTATGGCATGATTATTCTTGTCAACGCACCTTCAACATAATTTGTGAAAGGGGAGAATAGGAAGGTCCAATCGTCTATGTTAAAAATGTCAAACTTAAACTGCAAATCATCCCGATTATGTAACTAACGCCATTACCTAGTCGTTTTCCTATGTACATTTTTATTAGACAGACCAATCAGGAATCGTTGTACATTTTAAATTATTATTTATTCTTACTTGTAGTCACAAAATAGAAATACGGTAATGGTGTGTTTAAATATTGTTTATATATATATATATATATATATATATATATATATATATATATATATATATATATATATAATTCTAGTTTTGATTTGAAAATAAAATAATAATAATAATGATATTTATTGATGCAACGATGAAACAGGTCTTTTTATGACGTAAACATATATAACAAATTGTAAATAATTGAGAACTCAAATATATATTTCTTTAGCAAATTATGAATGCACCAAATCCTTTAGCTTTTTTTAAATAATAATGTCCACACAAGCGTATCAAGGGAAACTAGTATATTTTATCATTATTTTTTGAAAATGCATCTATGCTTAAATACAAAAATATCCATTACATGCACATATATCATTGTAATGAATCTTAGGATTTATTATATTCTCTAATATTAATTATCTTGTTGTTATTTATCTTTTTAGATATAACAACTAAACAACCATATCATATAACTGACCTCTATCCTGCTTAATGATTATTTCATGAACAAAAAAAAAATATCTGTAATGGACATTTTGATTACTTATTTCAAAATGATTTGTTTGTCGTAATTATATTTTGTCAATAGTTTAAACGCTTCGTTTTGAAATTAAAACAATATCTTGATAATTTAGAAAACCGCGCTTTCTGTAAATCTGGAACACCCACATATAGATGTGGAAGTGGACGTCCATATGTACATGTAATCAATATCGATATACACGTTTTCAAATTTCTTTTAAAACAAAGAAACGCCATTTTTATATGATTCAAATAACCATGTATATTTCAATAAAATTAAACACAATGGGGAAAAATTTTGTTTTTGTATTTGTTTTGGTTTGTTGCTTTTTTATACATACGAACTATATTTCTCAAACCGGTATATGGTAACTGAAAAATCATTTTATGCATTTTTATCCATTTTTATTTTGGCTAATAAATTCAATTCCTATTACACAGGGCTTTTTTTTTTTGCTATTAAATTGAATTCATTGCAAATGCACAAAATCATTGATCGAACATTTATGGGAAGGTGGTTTTTCAATATTCCTTTTCCCATCATTATTTGTTCCATTTTTATCCAGTTGTTATCCCCCGTTCAAAAGATCAAAAAACGCTGGTTTGTTTTTATACTTAATAGATCATAATATATATATTTTATGGTTTTGAGGCAATATATCAGTAACACAGAAATTTAACAATTAGAAGTAAAGAAATATAAAAAGGTGATTCGTATTTTTTAATATGGTTGTTTATTTTAAATTATTTCTTTAATGTTTTATTCTATACATTTATTTTATATATACATCATTAAAAATATATATCATTAAAAAAATACATTAAATTCGGTCAAACTAGAAATAAAAGACCAAAGCACATATCCCACTGTTTTTTGCAAATCATGATTCCACTTTTCAGAATTCACCCCCCCCCCCCCCCAAAAAAAAAAAATAAAAAAAAATAAAAAAAAAAAAATAAAACAATTAAGAATATTGGACATATACAATTGAATGAATGAAAGTATTCTTACTTTTACAAAAAGGGGATCATCAGATTTTGAAATATGTGAAATTAAAAAGAGTTACATAACATTTATCCCCATAACAGTAATGTGTCAGAACTATGGAAACTGTTTTAAAGATGTCGTTTTTATTTACTCAAGTCTAAAAAACTAAAATTGTGTAGATTTTATACAATTAATCGTATAAGGAGGGGGTTCCTGAAAGTCTTTACAGCATATCGTACTTTTAATTTTTCTGTACAAGTATTTAACGTTTAGCAAGACATTTCTAATGATCAACCAAAATTTCAGCGTCAATCATAGAATTATAAGCAAGATACAGAGCTCACAATTCTTCTAGTTTTGAGTAATTTTTTGGTTCACAAGAGTTTAAATTCAACTAAGATTTTTAAACTTGGTATTTCCTATTCAGCATTTAAAATGTAACTGAACAAAAGCATGGCCTCAGCTCTGTGTGCAAACATAGAATCGATCACAGCTCTGTATCTTGCTTATAATTCGAAGCTGGACACTCAATTATTTAGTCCGAACTATCTGTCGTTTTCCTGGCTTATTTTACAATTTTGATATTTTACTTGCCAGGAAAACTGGCACCTAAAATATCAAAATCGCTAAAAAAGCCAGGAAAACGTCAGGTATTTCGAACTATCAAATATGGTTAGCAAATAGAAAATTGTAAACAATTAAAACAAAGGGAAGATGCACTAAAACAAAGAAAGGGCAAATTTTATTTTTCATCATATATATACCTATATATTTCTAGCAGCGAAAATAATCTCCGTGTTAGACTGAAAATGCTGAGCATCTTAACAAAAAAACACGTTGCATTAATCAACCATTACGTAGAGATCGTACCGAATTACCTGATTACCAATAGAATGAGTCGTATTTTTATAATATGTTGTTAGTGCATCAGATTTTGCTCATTTTTCGCAGGTAAATAATCAGCTGTGTGATTTACCGAAGTCTATGTTTGGTTTGATACGTAAATATTCCAAAATGCAGGCGATGGTTCCCCTCAAGGTTAAAGGCATAATTAACGAAAATGAAACGAAAATCAAAGCAAGCTAAAACAACTGTCACAAACGAAAATGTCAACGCATTAAAATATTTATCCTCAATTTACTTCACAAAATCGGCACAAATATATTTTATATGTTTCAAATATTCCCTTTGCATAAACTGTTGCACAACAAGTAAATTCATCTTTGTCAGTCTGACCCGTTTATCATGCGTTCAACATGGCTGCTTCAAACAACAACCTGGTTTTCGATACATGGAATACCGAACCCGATGTTATAAACTGATTGACCCCCATTCTCTCTTTAATTTTTGCAATTTATATTTCCCTTCCATAAGGATTATTTATGCTAAATTATGTTGAATTTGACTCAGCAGTTCTTGAAAAGAAGATTTTTTTTAAAAAATTCACCCCCCTTTTTCTACAGTTTCGAGGTTTTCTCCGCTTTGAATAAAGATCGGTCTTTCATTTTTGCAATTTATATTTATCTTACCATAAGGATGCTTTGTGCCAATTTTGGTTGAAATTGGCAAGGTGGTTTCAGAGAAGAAGTTCAAAATGTAAAAGTTTACACACGGACGGACAAACAGACAGACGGACGACGGACAAAATGTGATCAGAAAAGCTCATTTGAGCTTTCAGCTCAGGTGAGCTAAAAAAGGTATTTAGCACGGTATATTCTGTAAAAAGTCGGATTAGAAATGAAATAAATATGTGATTGTGTTTTAGATTACATTGTGATATGATAATTGTCTTATAAATTCCTTAATAGTTTTAAAACATATTCAAAGAAGAAAACAAAAAGTGCATTACTCTGCTTGACAATTGTAGTTTTGTTGTTCAAATCCTTTTATATTAAACCTTAGCGACGGGACAAATTTTAAGATTGGTGCACACTTTTTTATCTATTTACCTCAAGTTAACATGTCCGTGATATTTGAATTTAAAATCGCTGACGTTCATTTTCCAAAACACACGTCAAACCTAATTACGCTGTACGAACAGGAAAAACTACTAGTAAATGTACGTTTTGTTAAGTTTGATAGAATAGTTAACTTCATTTATGAAACTATCAAATGAATGCATTCTTCTTTTATTCGTCCTTTCGGTATAGCACGAATTTACGGCAGCGCAATCGTACTAAACAGCAACGTTATGGCAGTACAATCAATTATTAATATCTTAGACAAATATCGTTTCTAAATTTACGATGGATGTACATGTATATTTCATAAAAAAAAAAATAACCAAAAAACTACAATAAATATAAATTGGTTGTACGCAGGCAATGCAGAAAAACGTATGGTGTTTTCAAACATACACAATTAGCAACCATTAAATGTGTTCTGTATTATTAACAGTATCTAAGTGTGAATTGCATGAATGTATCCTGGTCGTACGTAATAAACGCATTAAATATTCATGTTATTGTTCAAGAAATAAGGTATTATTTTTGGATTTTAATCGTGATATGGTTATGTGTTCGTACGTTATCAAATATTTCATAAAGCCCCTATCTGGTTTCTTAAATTTACATTTGTTGGAAAAATAGCATCGCTCCATAATTTATCTTTTTTGTGATGACATAGAAAGCCACCTTGATCAACATGAGGTGACAAAAATATAGTTTAACAATGATGCAAGTATTTGTTATTATATTAAAAAATATATATAACATTAGTTTTGCCAAAGCAACCCTTTTTATTATACTTGAGTGAAAAATTTCACTAGTACAAAGAAAAAAAAGATTGAAGCTCGTCGGAATAACACTACTTCTGTTGAAGGTAAAGTCACAGAGCGGGTGAAAATTTGTAAACAAAGCGATTTAAAACATAGTTACAGAAGAAAGTTGAAAGAAAATCGTATCGCAAAACTGTATTCAAGAGCATACTGATTTACTTTGGACTTTTTATAGACAATATATTAAGAAAACTAAATGCACGGTTATGATGTCCAGGAAGCCCTGTACAAAAATTGTGAAATTTATGGCTCCTTGGTCAGGCGTTCATGCTCTAGTACAAGGCCATTATGACCATATAGTGAAAATGTATCCAATCTTTAAAAATAGTATTATCTACTCCTACATAGTACACATGTATGAAAAAATACTAGATGCATAATTTAAAAATCCATGAATTCCCCTATCAGAATTGTGAAATTCATAGCCCCTGGGTCAGGGGTTCAGGTCCTATGGCGGGGCTAATATCGCCATATAGTAAACTAAATGCATGATTATTATGTCCATAAAGCTTTCTACCTATATTGTAATTAACCCTGGGTTAGGGGTTCAAACCCTTTTGGTAGGGCCAATATGGACATATAATGAACATTATTAAAACTTTAAATGTTTTCTTTTGCACGTTCACTGTTGTTGGATATAAAGTGAATGCATTGTTATGTGTTCATAATGCTCTCTTTTTAAGTAGTGAAATGCACTGCCCATAGGCCAGAGGTTAAGGCTTTTTATTTGGGGGGGGGGGGGGGTGACAAATATGAGTTTATAATGAACTTGTTTTTTTCGGTCACTTGATCGCTCTGGTAACATTTTTGACGTTGGTCGTACGTTGACTTTAAACAATTTCACATTTTACAACTTGAAAACTTCAAAGTAAATTAATACTTTGCCATATCAAGTTAAATATATGTTCCATTTCAGGAAATAAACTGTAATTTTCTGTGTATTGTATGTTTGTGTGCAATTCAAATTAAACTGTACATATAATACAGGATTGACCGGTAATGTTTGCAGGTCTTTTTTTACCAAAAAATTTACAACTTTGGCTAGGGATTAGTTTATCCGATATTATTCTGACTTTTACCTCATCCCCCCCCCCCCCCAACCCAAATTTATAATTTTATGTTTGCAATTTTCAAATAATAATAAGAAGTGGTTCTTGTCAGAGAAGTGTTGGATTAGGGTTTAGACCCAAAATTGAAGCTTAAATTGCAAACACGAGACTCCCTGACATGTCCATCTAAAGGCTTTGGTGCTTAGTTGTTTTTTTTTTCATTTAAAGTCAGCATGTGTATTTTCAAATAAAAAAAAAAAAACAGAATCCAGTCCTGGTAGCAATTATGAGGGTTGACCGTTCTGTAATTTGTATTGTAGCAGAGCACGATAACGCTTTATTGATGATGATGATACCATTAAATAACGATATTCAATAACTTTCAAACGATATAAACACGAGCACCCAGTCAATATATTTTTTTTTAGCTTAAAGCTGAACAGTGCACTTTCCGCCATAGTTTTGATAATATCTACTACATGTATCCTTAAATGTACAACTCCTATAAAGGCGCAAACCTCTTAACACTTTAAAGTATTTCGCTGTAGAGGTCTCACTGTGTGGTCGCACATCTTGCCCCACCGTGTTACTTGGTCGCGATGCTCAATATTCGATTCTAATAGTTGGCCAATTGGGAATGAAGAAGTCTTCTGAATTGGGGAAGTTTAACTTATCATATGAGAAAGTTCTTAGGCGGAGAAAGACGTAACTGACTGGCACAGAGTCCGTGAATGAGACAGCAAATTCCGGTCGTTACTTTAACAGGCAAGGGAAATGTCTCAAATGTCAGGGAAAAATTGGAAGTGTTGGCAGATACACGATTCGTGATATTGCCAATTTGAAAGCTTTTGGTATATTGCTATCGCTGGTGCATCTCATTTTTCAGCGTAGTTTGAAACTATGACGGATATCTGCCAGGTTGATGCTGCATATATTGGCAGAGGTCAAAAACAGGTAGGAGCAGAAACTGCTCACAATTGTTAAAAAATGGTTCCCAATTTTAATCAAAGAAAATTTGCATTATTGCAACTGGTGACGAAGTATTGGTTCAATTTTTAATACGAGTGTTAATATTAGAAACAAAATATTGCTAATTAAACATGGTAAAATGCCTAGAATATCCAAAAGAGTTATCTTCTGGAAACAAAAACAAGGTTGTTTATTTCATATTATTCTGATGCAATTGTATAACCGTACAAATTCAAGTGCCGAAGGACAAAAATAATACAGGCCGGTATTACCGAGGTGTTTTACTAAAACAACCAAAGTATTATCATAAACGACGCCCTAATTAGGATTTCTGCATGTTCGTCTACTGCATGATAATGTCCCCTCACATACATCTGAGCTTTCAAAGCATTTTGTTAAGTCGGACAAGGTTAACGTCTTGCCAAAACCAACCACCATACTTTCCAGATATAGCCGATTTTTTTCTAAAACTTAAAAAGTTCTTACCGGGACGTTCTGATAAGCCATTAGTTGTCATCAGACAGCTCCTCAGAGGCCCACCTAAATCAGTCCCTTATGTATTTCAGAGATGAAATCAGATAAATTAAAATGATCTGTTTCAAACTGCGTAGAACACTATAAAGAGATGTAATGTCCATTTTACTATTATAATCGAATGATTTTAATATATCGCACAAAACAGATTTCATATAGAGCAACCCTCATAGCATTATATTTTCTTTCTAGCTGTGTATTATATATATTTTTTTATAATTCCACAGCAAAACATAAGAAGTTAACCATTATTTTTTTTAATGATATGCTCTATGACATCCCCCCCCCCTTTCAATCACACGCACACGCATAGGAGTCATTATCCTGCTTATGGTATTATGATTTAATTACAAAGAAAAAATACAAATTCATTTGTCAAGTATTATGAATCACAACTTGATATATAATGTTGGTGTATCCCATTGCAGTCCGTTAAGAATATTAATTTTATGTAAGAATCAAAGATTTATGTAAGGGTCTGGTCACGCATATTCACCAATTTTCTTTATATTTCATACATGGACACACACCTAAGTGAAAAACGCAAAACGACATTAGAAGTTGGTCCTTGGGGTAACCGTTGCCATGGCAATCGAGGCTTAATATGGAAAAATAGCAAAACGTACCTAATTTGAAGCCATATTAGAAGGTTTTGCCCAATTATATAAACTATCAGAGACTTATTAACACTACCTTCGTCCTATTGTCAATTTTTATTTCATAGAAGAAAATTGATGGAGAAACCAATATTTTTTTTTAAATATTAATATGGAAACCATTAAAACATTTAAAAATTGTTACTTTCTTTAATAAGCTAAATCGAGAAACCATTAAATTTCTACATCCCCATTAATGTCCATGCAGTGCACATTTATGAAAATTAATACCCATTGCTATGGTTATAAGGCCAAGAAATAGGAAAACCTGAAAAAATGAAGGTGATTTTGATATTTTTAGCAATTGTTTTTGTTGGAAATTGTACAAAAATGACAAATTTTACATTACATACGTCAAAAAGCTTTGTTGTGCAACACAGGAAGTGTTGTTGCTATGGAAATTAAAGTTGCATGGAAAATCCGACAGACGTTTTTACTTTTTAAAACTCCATAGCAATAACAATTATTTTTAGCAAATTTCAGATTTTTTTTCATATTGTCTTTAAGTTCAGGACATACTTGATTTTTTTTCTCACTAACTGATATCAACCATTTATAAGTTATATGTCAATAATACCTATTCAAAATGACTTAAACTATTAGAATTTATATTATTTTTCAGCTTGTTACCATTGCAACGATTGTCAATTTTTTTTTTCAAATCTGAATTTCACAATCGTAATAGTGTGCACAAAAAGTAAGGTTTACTCTTTACATTCAAATTAAATGAAGAAATCATATTTTGAAATTTCTGTTTAGTTACCATGGAAACATTAAAAAATATACGTGTTTCTCCATAATTGTGTTTGTTTCTCTTGAAAAATGACAAATGACAAAAATATTCTATCCTGGAATCCCGATTTTTTTTTTAAATTACTCACAATATGTCCGGTGCAAATAAGCATTAAAATTCCAATTTTTACACCTTTACCCCCTGTTGCCATGGCAACGAGACTAAATAGCAACAAATAAATGGTTTCATACTTTTTTACTCATCAAAGTCTATCAAACTGTCAAGTCTGAAGAAAATTCGTGACTATGCATGGCCACCGAATTTAGATTCTTACATAGAAGTGATCTTAAAAACAACTGTGATTTTTTTTTCAGATTATAGAAGCTGCAAGGGTGTTGCAAACTGTATAGATAAAATGTGGTAAATCTATCTGTTTAAATTACTAATTTGTAGGTCTTATATTTGTACATTAGATATCGTAATGACAATGTAGAATTAAACAAAGAAATTTAGATAAAAGAAAAGGTGCAAAATTAATAGTTTCTTTATGTAATTGAGCTTAGCTGTTCGTGTGTGTTTCATTTCTCACCAACAGTCTTTACGATCACCGATTAAACAATCTTTAAAAGGATGATAAAGTCCTTCCAGCTTTTTACAAGTACATCTTTGAAGTATTGATTTAACATTGTATCAGTATAAAATCATACACTTCTCTAAAACTGATTTATTGTGCAAAATCGTTTTGATGACCGTAAAAGTTTAATTTAGTGAAAAAAAAGAAAACCTTTAGATATTTGCTCTCTTATGATTGGTAAAAATCAAATAAAAAATGTATCTAAAATGTTAATATTGACTGCATCATTATGATACTCTTCAAACAATTTTCAAACCACAACAACATTTGGGCAATGCTTCATAACATGATATGGGGCAGATGTTTACATTTCACCTCTCTATGCAATGAATTCCAAACAAGTTACATGATGCAGAGTAGTTGTTGATGTTATTTCCATTAGTTGCAGGCAACATTTCCTCTTTTAATATTCTCAAATGAACAACATCGAAATGTTTATATTACGAAATAAAGAACACTGTACAATGTGCGTCTAGTTTGTTTTTCTCCATGTAGAGTTGTAAGGCGGGGGTTGAATCATAACTTGATTATAAGTATTCGTAGCCATATCATTATCAAAAGCAGGTGCTGTTGGCGTCCTCTGTATTCGTTCATGTTCACGTCTTCCTCTATTGGAATCAATGTATGCAAAAGTAGAGGATCGATCGTTCCTACAACTTGTGTGGTCATTATGCGTTGAGTTGTACTCCTGTAGTATCCGGAAGTATTCACCATTAGCACTCTGTAACACTATTGTACCAGGAGTAAGCTCGTGAGCGAAAATAGGATTCCCTGGGAAAGGTTCTGGACCTTCACTGGTGTGTTCATCGTCATCATCACAAACACACAATTTTGTAATTAAATACAGAACAAGAACCAGTACTATTGCTCCGAATACAATCATTAGGATTCCGTAAAAGGTTTCATGTTTTATTCTGTTGAAATAGAAATAGTCTCTATAATAAACTTAATAATATAAATTGTTACTACAACGTTTGTCTTGTAAAAGACATGTTTTATTTAAAAGTAAACAAAACAAAGCTACATTATTCTTAATTGTATTTAAACAATAAAATTGTCTCAGTGTTGACCAAAAAGGATACAGTTTTTGAAAATGAGATGATTGATTACTGGGCTTAAAAGAGAAATCGCGTCAAATAATTTAATGTAATAGTATATAAATTGCTTATGATTGTTATTGATGATATTTCTTTAAGATATTTAAAGATTAACTGTACAAAACATCAACAAGTACTACAGATAAAATGAAAGAAAAAAGTTAATAAAGATACATTACATGAGAATACTTACTGGTCGAAAAAATTATCACCTTCCTTGCTGATATACACCATCTCACTAAAAAACGAAAAAGAATAACATAAATTTATGTCTAAGGCTGGCAAATTTGTGAATGTACACTGTATACATGTACAAGGCCACTATAATCAATACAATAACGCTACCACGCACCAGCTGTGCCTCGGATGCAAGCAAATTGTCAACATAAGATTGGCATATAACTGATAGAAAAAGTTAACAAAACAACGTTTTGGATCAATGAATTACAATTTTTTAAACGACAATTCCTTGGTAGTTCAGTTTTAATTATACTTTAAAAAAACGATATAATCAAAAGTAGCATCCAGCACAGAATGAGTCCCTGCTATTCAGTCAATTGAAATGTGACGAATTCAGTCAATTCAAAGGTGACCAATTCAGTCACTTTTCCAGACCTTTCAGTTAACATTTAGTTCATCCTGTACATATGGAAGTTTACAGGCTAAATGATTTGCATGTAATAAGTATATGTATAACTGTTTTGACAATATCAGTTAGCATTGTTAATAACTTGGTCGCTTACCTGTTTACCACTTCACAGTATCAAGTTGTTATGCATCGCTGATTCACGTCTACTTGAAGAGATTTTAACGTCCCCCCGGCAATGTCACATACAAAGTCCTACTGTATCGATAAAGGATTAAAATACAGACCAGTAAATCTGATCTACATGGTTTTCATTAAAAAAATCGTTTTAACCAGTATTACATCCGTTGCGGATAAAAAAGAAAATGATATAGGCTCGCAGCTGTTGTATATATATATATATATATATATATATATATATATATATATATATATATATATATATATATATATATATATATATATATATATATGTGTGTGTAGATTGATTAAATAAAAAAAATACCCTGCATTTTAAGCTTACAATAATATGATCAATTGAATAAAAATAACCTTGCATTTAAAGCTGACAATAAGAGGCTCTCCATTCTACATTAACAAACACGTATATTGATTAAATAAACTGTCCACAGTCGCTGTCATCTCTCAAAGTACAGAACAATATTACACGCAGATATTGGTCATTTTAAATTTAGATTTTTTCTACATTTTATATTATCATTATATATTCATTAAAGCCTTTTGGTTTATTTATTTCATCTTATTTCTGCCAGCTAGATTTTTGTTAATTTAAAGTTCGATTGGCATGTGATCATTCGTGCAAAATACTAAATGATTTGTTCATGAACTTGTGAAGAACTGATATTGCACTAAATTTAGCCGTCGACAACATTGATGACTCTGCAGTAAATACAAGACTGCATAAGGTGTGTCTACGGAATAATTGATTGTTATAAATGCTCACAACAAGTTTGTTTGATGAAAACATGACAGACATGATATGACTGGTCTCATCAACTGATGCTTCAAACCATAGTTCAGCGTTTGTTTTGCTTTAAACTTTCATATTCAAAGTTTTACATTATCAAATATCACACGATATATAATTAGCAAATTTGGAATCAAAGGCAACTTTGAAGATATGAGGACCTTCTACTTAATTAAAATAAAATACCAAACTGTTCTCCAAGAAATATAAATGTACTGCCCTATACGGCATTTCTACTACACAGAAGTTAAAAATTCCAAACATCGATGTTTCAAAGTCGAAACTGTTTTTCGTTTAAAATAAATTGAAACTTAGTTTTATCTTTGCTGCAAGGACATCATAATCTAATAGCAGTACCAAACCAATGACATGTGTAAGTTATGTGATACGTACATATCCTTCTACAGTAATCGCATGTATGCATGACATGTGGTGATAACGAACAATGTTCAAATTCAAAAGTCCAACGGAAAATTACAAAACAGTAACAGAGCAAACACGGACCTCTTAAAAAAATAAAATAGAGGCAGGATCAGGTGCCATCGAGGAGTGAGCATCATCTGCTGACCGGTCACACCCGCCGTGTGCTCTTTGTCATGATCGGGAAAAAACGGAAAAGTCCGTAGACAATTAGGTGATTAATTATGGTCTAACAATAAGTATGGAAAACGTCAGTCAGCATGCGACCAAGTGGAAGACTGTATTTGCTGACAAAGTCGCTGTATCGACCATAGAACTTAGATGACTTCAAACGAAACTGTTGATAGTCCTGTTTTATCAACTTGTTTGTCAGTAGCTTACATCGCCTTAAACACATATATTATTACTTCTTTTTAATATTTACCTTTACCTTGAAGAGAGAAGGTAATACATATTTAGCTATGAAAATTTATGAAAGTAAGTCATTCCTTTCATGTTTCTGAATGGTCATATTATGGGTCCGTTGACAGCCATTTAATTCAAACAACGTAAGGTAGGCATTCACGAATGTATTACGTTCATAATTAAAACTAAAAAAAAAATTCTAATCAATCAGAACTGAGTTTCATTTTCCACTAACTGTCAATTACCTCCTTTACAATGTAAAATTTCTATATAGCTTCAATTTGATCCCAGATGCTGCGTACATGTATGTATAGAGAAATATTTATATGTCAAATTCTTAGTTTAGGATCACAAATGAGACATAGACACAATTAGGTTAACCCACGTTAGATCTTGCCGTTGCATATTGACTACAAACCTAGTATTGCCATTTTCATAATTCAGTTTATGCTGATGTCCATAAGCCCGCCATGTGAGGAAGCCATCTCATCAAAGACTTACCAGGCTAAGCTTCGAGGTTATTCAACAAGGTTTCTAAATAAGAACCATTAAAAACCAAAAATACGGGTTCTATTCTTAGGTGCAACGTGCTGTGTGGTATTGGATGCAACTCTTTCAACTTTAACTTATCGACGGGCACTTGTCTTTTATATAATTCATGCAATTCCTTGCATATGACAGTCTCCGAATCTGTTTGGTGGTTTTTTCACTGACCTTCCCTTCAACCGATTGGTAAATATGTGTTGTTACATTTATTTAAAAAAAAATCAAAGAAAAAATACATTAACGAAACTTACCAATCATAGCTCACATTAAATTATACTTCCTTTTCAATTATAAATTTGCTACAACTTTAACTTAAATTGTATTTTCTATGCATGTATCATTTAAATTTTTACGTTTAGTTTATCTACATTTATTACATGCAAAACAAATATACCTATTTATTGTCCATTTCACCCCAACATTGAAAAGCAAATCTTTAAAAATCAAAAGAAAATAAATAATTCCCTACATATGCATAGCTACATGAAATTTATATTACAGTGTATAGATGCTGTTAGAAATTTTTTTGTCAAGTTTAATCGTTGTGTTTATACCATTATTGTAAACTAATGTAGCGCAAAAATGAACTCTTAACTAAGTCTTTATTTATTTTTCCCGACAGCGTTTGATTTAAATGGTCAGGAAGGGTTCAGAAGATTGACTCTAAGATGAACAGTAAACATGCGTGATCATAAAGACCATTTGTTTTGTTGTTGTAAATATATATTTGTTTTTCGAACAAAACTAATTGAACGTTAAATTAAAAACAGCTCAATCAAAATATTGTATAACATGGAAATATTTGAACCCGTTTTATTTTCATCTTTTGCCGCCCTCGTTGTCAATAGGCAATTTTAAACAGTAAATCAGTAAAAAAAGAAAAGAAACCGCTCTAATACTCTAAAATGTCTTCAATTTACAGAGAACAAGAAAATGGGTTTCGTCGTTTTGTTTATGTGTAAGTTAGAAAATGCTACGAAGAATGTCTTTATTGCGTAAAAGGAAGGTACAACTATGAATATAACAACATCTGATCGTCTTGACTATTACCTTAAACGGCAGATAGATGGACGGTTAGTATACCGTCAAGTCAGCATATGATTTTTCCACCTGAAATTGAACTGAACATGTTAAGGAAAGAAAGGAAGTCAGTATTCATAAAAACATTTGGAGATTGTTGAGACAAGAATGACGTAGTAGGTCTAGGTTCAGCAGGTGTTGCAAAAGAGGATACCATCCGAGGGTCTCCACTTTGGGTCTTGGCCTCTCCGTACGACGGTAGTCCAGATAACTCATAATCACCGCTATTTCCCTTTGCATTCCAAAACTTAATTCTTTCTCTGCTGATTCATTTCTGACATTAAATACCAATTAAACAGGTACATGTAACAGTGAGTAGGACACCCAGTACCCCTATCAAATAATAAGACCAATTTGGTAAATAGAAGCTAGAATCAGCAGGTGGAAAGCACATGTATTTAAACTCGTTTTCCAAATCACTCATCTCAATATGTTTCATTCTTTTTACCTGATAGGGGAAAGTAGGATCCGCCGTCATAAAACTCTGAGAATTGTCAAAAAAATTCTCAAATCAAGTCTTGAGAATTACTCAGGCTAAGAAATTTCTCAAATTCACCGCCATAAAGCTACTTGAGAATATTCTAAGCTGAGTAATTCTCAAGACTTGAGTTGAGAATTTTCTCAAAATTATGTTCTCGCGAGACGGTTTTCGTGGATATTTTCAATGTTTGAAGCGACTTCAATAATCTCTTTTGTGTCAAAAAGGTGGAAAATGTCCGTAACTACTGTAAACAAATGCGTAATTTCCTCTGTCTTTTGTAGTCTGCTTCCCGAAAATTATCATGGAAACCGAAGAGAAAAAGCAGAGAGTGAGAGCTTGGAACTGCACATCAAAAGAAGAAATTGCGCTAATAGAAAATGTCAAGGAAAGGTCGCTTACATTGTTTGGTCCAATAAAGGGAAGCGGGATAAAGGGGAAAATAAAGGACATTAGAGAGAAGGAATGGAGTTTTATTGCCGATAAATTCGTAAGTTTTTTAAAGGAAATGTAATAAAAAGAATGATTTGGGTGACATATTTCTTCAAAAGGCGAGACCTTCTTGTACTTTTTTTTTACAACAATTATGGATTCAGTGCGCGGACGCTGTATAAATTTGAATCGGAAACACAGATATGGCAGTTGTCATGTTACTTAACATGTACATATATACAGAAGATTAAGAACATATTTTAAACAGTTTTATCTGCATTATAATTCTAAAATGCTGTGTCAAACAACTTAAGTCATAAAATAAAAAATGGTTATGAGATGCTAAAAACAGAATCGTAAAATCCCTTGTGATCATGTAATTGATTAGGATTTATTTACTGTTTTTGTCAGTTTGACACAAAGAGAAGGGGTTTGGGGGAGATAAAAAAGAAATATTACAACACCAAATCAAGAAGTATGTAATAACTAACATCATTACAAACCTTCTGAAAGTTTATCTTATTGTTTTACATGTATGTTTGTATGTATAGTTGATTAGCAGTAAGCTACAAAACTGTAATTACAAATGATATAATTATTTGCTATTATTCATTATATAAACATACAGTTTTCATGGTCATTGGACAAATAACAAACTTGCATTAATATGTTTTAATATATATATATATATATATATATATATATATATATATATATATATATATATATATATATATATATATATATATTTCTATTTCATGTTTTGCACTTAAGTCTGCATTTTTAAAATATTAAACGCAAGAGCAGAAAATCACAAAAAAGTACAAAAGCTGTGGAAGAAACCATCATTCATGGTACGGTGTTAATTTTATTGACCATGATTGGTTTTAAAGTAATAACCATTGATTTTTCAGTGGTATATACATACGCGTATCCAGAAAATTTTTCCAGGGGGAGGGGGGTCCGACGGTTATTTGAATTTGCCGGGGGGATCCGATGCACATTTTTGGTAATTTTATAATGTAATTTAAAGAAATTTTGAATTTTACGGGGGGGTCCAGACCCCCCTCCCGGCCCCCCCTCCAGATCCGCACATGTATATATACAACCTAGAAAGAAAAACTGTCAGCGTATGCCCCAGCTTAGATCCCAGTCCAGCAAATTTACTGGTATACATTTGCTTAATGTATTTCCACTTTTCCTACAAGAAGTATTATTGATAGGGAGAAATATTCTACACATTTTGAAATAGAAAGCATTCAGTAATATATGAGTGCAGTGGGTTTTTTTCTTCAAAATTGTAATATATAATATCTTTAATTTATAATAATATGAGTAGTTTACTATATCGGAAATTATTTCATTGTTTTCTACCATTACCAGAACATTTGGGATGTAAAAAGAAGCACAACAAATAAGGTACATGTGAACTTAAACATAATTTATGAACTAATAAATTAATTCAGCTATGTGCCCTCTAAAATTATTACATGTAGATTCATTTAATACAATGAAAAAATGACAATAACAAACCGTCAACCATCTCAAAAATCCATAAAACGAAATAAGAGCAACACGACCTCCAAAAAGATAGAGGTAGGCTTATGTGCCTTGGTGGAGTGAGCATCCTCTGCTGACCGGTCGCACCCGCCGTGTGTATATGAACAAATACAGAAAATACGTGTTTATCATATATAGGACCATATATATGATCTTTGATAATTTCAAACAATTACTTTATAAATTTGCACAAAGTTGATTGACACTCGATTGAATACATATTATATACATGTCTACAAAAATAAAGTAAAGGAAATTATCCCTTGTCCATAAAATATCTATAGATATCAAACGTTCCAACAAAAAAAAATCATTACAGTTAAGAAACATGGATCACTATCATATTTACTTTTCTTTACTATTACAATGCTATGTTTAAATACTTATTTTTAAATATTGGCATTTCTGGTGCAGTGGTTCTTGAGAAGAAGATTTTTAAAGACACACACCATATACTCACTGTTTCGCAATTATCTCCCTTTTAAAAAGGGTTGTGCCCAAATTTGGCCCAGTGGTTTTAGAGAAGAAGTCCAAAATGTGAAAAGTTAACAGACGGACAGGCAGACAGACGCACGGACGGACGACGAACAACGGGTGATAAAAAAAAGCTCACTTGAACCTTCGGTTCAGGTGAGCTAAAAAGTGTGCATCTCGTAAAAAGAAGTACATGTGTTAATTAGTTACATATAAAAAAAATTCTCTAAACTTTACATAATTATAACACAGTTTACTTACCGATGCCGGTAACTTAACAATAATTGCTCATTTAATATCTGCTCTACGCCTGACTTTCTTTTGCAAAGCAATGCTGTTGAGCAAATTTGCTCTTATACATATTCCTTACATGGCAACATTTAGACATGAAGGCGGTATATAAAAAAAACATGGTTACTATCTTGTGATATAAGCTAAATTTAAAAAGGGTAATAACATTTTCCGAGCCTTCTTGACGTTTTCGAGCCCAAACATCGTTTCTATTAATTAGGACAATTATGATGTATTTTGTTTTATCATGCAAACCAATTTTAATATATTACATCTATATTTCAAACCTTTTTCACTTAAATAAAACAAACTTCGTTTTTTTATAAACACAAATTTCGTGTTTAAATGTTTACCTAAACAAAAGTTAAATGTACTTTTATACGTCCTCGACCGATTACACATTACGTGATGTCTAGCATGGTCAATGCAGATAAGAATCGACGTTCGAGATTTAATACTATTCTGTACTATATATGAATCCTTATCATAATAGGTTTGACCTATATTGTACTGGCTAACCTTATCTCCGAAGGATGGCGGGCATGTTGATTGTTATTGTTTTCGTTAGCTTAACAGTTTCATTTGCACAACCCAGTGATGAGTTGTTATCAAATAATGATGACACCGCTTTGTGAGAAATCATGTTGGAACTGAAAAACGTTGTGATGCATCAGAATGAGAGAATAACAGCTCTGGAGAAGAAATGCCAATCACTAGATGAAAAAAAAAAAATTCGATAGAGATTGTTGTCTTAAGGAAGAGTATTATGACGCATTATATAACAATTGCGAATGTAAATCGAAATTCTCGGGCATGTTAAAGAAGTACCTAGACTGCTTTTGTCTGTAGAAAAACATCGATTATCGCGTTAAACTGTAGACTCTACTGGTTCTTCTATTCCTAGAAAAGGTTTGGATATTTGACGAATTTGATTGTTTATTATTATTTTTGTTAACAACATATTAAAGCATATACAACCAAAACCTGTGTATGATATGCGAATAAATCATTTGTATAAATACTTAAAAAATAATAATAATAATTTGGTGACATTGTTATTTCCTTTGACAATTCTTGCAAACAAAAGTAACATGAAAGTAACATGTAATCTGTAAAATGTTTCATTTTAATTCAAAGCAGATTTGTTTTCTAAAATTATGTTAATACAAGAGGCCCATGGGCCACATCGCTCACCTGAGCAACAACAGACATAATAAAATCAGCTTTATAGAGTCATATACAAAATATCTGAACAATGTCGTATAATAGATCCTGTATAAAAAAATAATCCCCTGCATATTCTTATGTTTATCATTGACCCCCTTTGTAACAGGATGATTTTACAGTCATATCACATATTGAGCATTGCAGTTTTCGAGAAGATGATCAGACCTAAACAACTGTTTAAATATGGACTATAAACCTATATCAAACTTTGAACCCCTTTTGAGGTCCAAGAATTGTCCAGGGGCCAGAGTCTAAACAATTTTAAAGAATCAACAATATGTCAAAATGCTTGCATATAAGTAAAACCATATATAAAAACCATTTGAATTTTTGTAAACAATTTAAATGTTTTCCTTTGAAAAATTGGAACCCCCCCCCCCTCCCCAATGTGGCCCAACCCTACTCCTGAAGAATATGATTTTGACAAATTTTAATCTAAACTATTTGAAGACTGAACTGACTAAAGCTTTTCTAGACAATTTGTGTTTTAGAAAGTTTTTCCCTATATATTCCTATGTAATAATTTGACACCCCCCCCCTCAAATTGTGGCCCCACCCTACCCACAGGGATCATAATCTGAATAATTTGAATTTTCCCTACCTGAGGATGCTTCCAGACAAGTTGCAGCTTTTCTGCCCAATTTGCTTCTGAGAAGAAGATTTTTCAAGATTTTTCTCTATATATTTCTATGTAAAAATTCGACCCCCCATTGTGGCCCCATCCTACCCCCAGGGATCATGATTTGAATAAACTTAAATCTACATTACCTGAGGATGCTTCCACACAAGTTTCAGCTTTTCTGGTCAAATGGTTTATAAGAAGAAGATTTTTAAAGATTTACTCTATATATTCCTATGTAAAAATTCAACCCCCCATTGTGGCCCCACCCTACACAAGGGGATCATGATTTGAACAAACAAACAAACAGCTTTTCTGGCTGATCAGTTTCAGAGAAGAAGATTTTTAAAGAATGACTCTATATATTCCTATGTAAAATTTGACCTCCCCATTGTGGCCCCACCCTACCCCCAGGGATTATGATTTGAACAACTTGATTCTACACTACCTGAGGATGCTTCCACACAAGTTTCAGCTTTTCTGGCCTAATGGTTTTTTAGAAGAAGATTTTTAAAGATTTACTCTATATATTCCTATGTAAAAATTCAACCCCACATTGTGGCCCCACCCTACACAAGGGGATCATGATTTGAACAAACTTGAATTTTCACTACCTGAGGATGCTTCCACACAAGTTTCAGCTTTCCTGGCTGATCAGTTTCAGAGAAGAAAATTTTTAAAAATTTACTCTATATATTCCTATGTAAAAATTCGACCCCCCCCCCCCATTGTGGCCCCACCCTACCCCCGGGGGTCATGATTTGAACAAACTTGAATCTACACTACCTGAGGATGCTTCCACACAAGTTTCAGCTTTTCTGGTCAAATGGTTTTTGAGAAGAAGATTTTTGAAAAATACCAACAAATTGTCAGTGATTTTTAATTATCTCCCCTTGAAAGAGGGTGTGACCCTTCATTTTAACAAACTTGAATCCCCTTTACCTAAGAATGCTTTTCGCCAATTTTGGTTGAAATCGGCCCAGTGGTTCTGGAGAAGACGTCGAAAATGTAAAAAGTTTACGGACAGACAGACGGACGCCGGACAAAAAGTGATCAGAAAAGCTCACTTGAGCTTTCAACTCAGATGAGCTAAAAAGCAAATAATTGATTTGCACAGAAAGACTATTATCAACCCAAACCACGGTGGCACCAAATGTAGACAGCACAGTTGCCTTCTATGTCTATGCTTCACAAAAAAATCCAAGTCCAATTAGGCATTTCATCCTGACCTTTGACATTCTCATAACAAACGCTGGCGACAGCTTCCATCATCATTCTGGAACATTTTTTACCCCTCGTACAGGGTTCTACGTTTTCACCTGGTCATTCAGAGTACAAAACGATGCTCACATTTCGACAGAGCTTGTCGTAAACAAAGCGGTGAAGGTATCTGTGTACTTTGATGCACACCTAGGGGGAGGTGCAAATTCAAGAGGGACTGTGGTGGTTCATGTCAATCAGGGCGACGATGTTTGTGCGCACGACCAAGTTAGCCAACCTTGGGGACATACTGAGCGATCATATAGGGCGAACCTATATCGCTTGTTGGCTCTTAGCCTAAATATATACTTTAAGTGACAATGTACTAGAAATAAATAATAGGCTAAAGCATGCATCTTTCTTATTGATGAGGTTTTGTATTGTACCCTTTGGTACAGAAGGGAACCAATTCATCTGCAAAATACTGAACTTTTATGTTTGATTGTAAATAAACATTTGTGCAATTATATGCACAGTGATGTATTTAATCGGTTGCGTTAAAAAATAGTACCTTTAATTTTCTGTCCCTTGTGTAAATATTATGTAGAAATGAAAAAATAAAAAAAGTAGTTAAAAAAATGAAACAAATACATTTCATATGACATTGAAAGAAAATCCATAAATCAAGAAAGGCATAGAGTATGAGCTTTAGATAAAAATGTAGAAAGACCATCAGGATTGAACCATTTTTTTTACATGGTGCTCATGAAAAGCATTAAATATATCAATTAATTCTTTAATTTTGAATTTACAAAGTATAACAGAATTGCCTTGTATATTGGCATATTTTACTGTAACATGTTAATATACTAATGCTATATATATATATATATATATATATATATATATATATATATATATATATATATATATATATATATGTCAGAAGATATCACTGATAATGAAAACTAATTATAATTTGGCATTTTACAATTGCATGCGTTTGAAACACCTGAACACAAGCAGTTTACTGAGTGCCATCATGGCTACATAATTATACTGATTAAATTAGTAAAAAAAATATTAAAGTCCATTGAAATATTCTGCATCCTATAAAACTATTTCCACGTCTAGTAGGGTGCGCCATAAATTTGAGCCATGTCGTTAACTTCCCCGAGTTGTAGATGATCATGGCTTTCTTATTTGACATCACGTTGAATGTTTCCTTCAAAATATACGAGTTTCCCAATCTCAGTAAGACACATTGGTTATGATGATTAATTGACCGAAGAGTCAGACTTACTACCGATAACAGTTCTTTAGTTGAAAAAGGAAAACCTATATTTAGGCATTTAATGTACAATGAATGGGCATGGAGAAATTATGAATCAATTTATCCTAGATAAAAAGACAACATATATCGCAAGATAGTGAGAAAAAGTTGATTAACCAAAAACGCATATCCGATTAAATATAAAAAACCAACCATTCTGAACCTGAAACTATCATGAACAGTTATTTTCCCTTACATTTTATTGACGGTTTGTTTTTGTCATTTTTTTCATTGCATTACGAGACACAACACACTACGATTTCAGACATAAGGAGGCCGATTGAGTTTCGTCAAAACAATGAATTGCAATCAATCATACAACTGAAACTTACTTAAGAGAATGATACCACGATCGCAATAGCAATTACTATGATCACAATGGCTAGCACGATCCCGACTGTCTTTGTTCGCTGGTTTCCTTTGAAGCATTTGTACTGTCTTGGCTTAAGATCGTTTTGAAATGGAAAAAAAAAGAAATATATTACAAAATTTATGTCTAAATTTCCGCAACTTATACTTTTTTGTAAAAATTTTTATAAACCGCGTTTTATCTTTAAAGGTCTAAACTAATAGAAATGAAAAATATATATTTTTACAATTGTATTTTAATATAAATATATATATATATATATATATATATATATATATATATATATATATATATATATATATATATATATATATATATATATATATATATATATATATATATATATATATATATATATATATATATATATATAATATAGACATTTTCCTATCATTTTATGTTTAAAAAATATTGTGCAATCCGGATCTTGTCTATTCTGTAAACCGGCCACGTTGAAAATAAACGACTGCTTATAATCAGTGAGAGTTATCTCCTGTAATCCGACCAATTATAATAACTGCTCAATTATCGATCAATTTTCCTGTCGTTGCTATTGATTTAAACAATTGTGAAAATAAATTCAAACTATCAACTCATTTCAGGTTATACCGTTAAATCTTGTAATAAATAAATACGCTTTTACACGATCAAAAGTGGAGGTTGCGTATCATACTTCATCATCCAACTTTTTAAGGCCGTGATTCTAGATACCGCGGGATTAAGACTCCTGATATACTTTGTAATGCGCGTTGTATTGTTACTCTTATAATTACATTTCATTATGTCAAAATAATCCATTTCTATTATATTCCCGTGTACTTGAATATTTATCCACTGTGCCCTGCATCAAAACAGTTTTCGCCTATGTAATCAGCCACCTGTTGACTTGTTGACTTGTTGTGTGGTCAATCTTTGTTTAACAATTTCTGGTGAATCATGCAAAATTTATCAATTGCGACGAGAAGTATTTCTATTGTACGTATTCTGTTATGCAATACTTTTTTTCCAAATAAAAATTGAAAATGAAAAACCGAACTCACAATAGAGGAGGTATAAAATACTTCAGAAGAATTGAAAATATTGCAAGAATAGAAGATCAAGACCTTCTACATTAATACCTAAATTAATTTGCATCAATGTCTTCCAAACTAGATGTTGCCTAATCCGGCCATTTTTTTTACAGAACCACACCCCGCTGGACTAGACAAGTTTTACTGTAGTTCTCTTAAACAAGGCCCATGGCGCTGGAACCGGATTTAAGTTTATAGAAATGGGACTCTCGGTATTTGTCAAAATTTTCAATGCGAAAGGTCTTTCTAACATTGGAATGATGATAGAAAATTTTATTCAAAATTAACAGAAAATCCCGACAAGAAAATCAACAGAGATTTGAAATGCCTGTGCAAAGGGTATTAAAACATGTATTAAAATATATGTAACTCGACTATCTTAAAAAATTTGAAATGAAAACGAGCTATTCGTATTGACTTCCTAAAATAAAAATAATTAAATTAATACCGCTGTTGAAGATGATACTCATGCATATATTACTAATACTGCACCCTTGGTTCAACCAGAACACTTAAAGTACAGATATCTGGGCTCACTTTGTGTGTATTGAAATAGTGCTCGTTATATGGCATTATTACAATCTAAATATATACACTGAGTCATTGCTACTGAAGTATAACTGCATGGTCCGATTTTTGTGATATTAGAGTATCAAATAATTTTTCATTATCTTACAAAGTTATAGACTTTTGCCTATTTACAGCAGCAAAATCGGCTTCCTTTCAAAATTAGAAATATTCAAAGTAAAAATGAAAATAATTTCTTTTTGGGAAGACACAAACAAGAGAAAAAAATGCATCATGAGAATTTTCGAAAAGGGAACCGTTTGGTTACTACAGATTTTTATTAAAATACCACGGATGCTCATTGATATATATATAGATATATATTGTGTGTATATATAATATATATATATATATATATATATATATATATATATATATATATATATATATATATATATATATATATATATATATATATAATCATATCATCATACGCACAGCAAAAGGAAGATGAAAGATTAACAGTTACTGAAAATATACTCTAAGTACACAAAATTATCCTGAGAGACTCATACGCTCGGCAATAGAAGTACACAGAAAAATGCCAGATACCAAGGACAACTAGAAAAAAGAAAATAAACACCCGTCTTACAGTTTTGTGAATCCTGAGCTGCTCAAAATAACTTACATTTGTGTTGATCCCGGGTTGCTCAAAATATGGTACTTGTAAAATCATTTTGTTGATCCCGGGTTTGGGAGAATCTGATGTCACCTTTTCGTCATTCGGTTTTGTCTACATAGAAATAGAATTTCGAACGTTTGGAATAGGATATTTGTATATAATTTTCTCTGAAAAAAAGGGGGGATGCTTTGCAGAACGGTGAATATGCAACGACAGTCATAATACAGCCAAAAATATCTAGGATAGATTTATTGAATGAAAAAAATATAATTCATAAATAAAATTAGCAATCTCGTACAGTCCTAGGATGGTGAAAATCTGACGATTTCGCGTTGTTGTCTACCTGTTTTGTAGAAAAAATATGATATTTAACGTTTGCAAAGGGATATCAATATATAATGAGTATACAGAAAGACGACTTAAAGTTATAATTAGAAGAAAAATTAACAAAATAAGAAGAACATCATTTTAATATTTACAATTGTGTCACCCCTTTAAATTACAAGCAACTCTAAATTATATATGTGTATTTATAATGGTATCTATACAGTTTTGTGGTTTCCGGGTTCCTCAAAATCTGATGATGTCACGTTTTTGTTTACCTGTAATATGATCTTTAACGTTTGAAAGGGATATTTATGTATTTGATTTTACAGAACGATGACCTTATGGTACAATTAGAATTAAATCAACGAAATAAAAGAACATCTTTTTAATATTTACACATGTATCCATCCTTTAAATAACAAGCAACTCTAAATCATATTTATATGTGCATTTATAATGGTATCTATACAGTTTTGTGGTTTCTGGGTTCCTCAAAATCTGATGATCTCACGTGTTTGTCATCCGATTTTGTCGACTCAGTAATATAAGTGTTGGCATTGAAATATTTACCAATATTTTTCTAAAATAATATAAAGATGTTTTTCAGACCATTGTAATTGCATTAATAACAAACACATAATCAAAAGGGATATAACAAAAAAAATTAAAGAATGAGAAAAGCAACAAAATAATTAGTTGTGGATAAAGTGGTCTTTATATCATCTGAGCTTAAAGCTCACTTAAGCATTTCTGATCATTTTATGTCCAGCAACCATATGTCTGTCTGCCCGTCTATATGTCTGATGTCTGTCAGTGTCTCTGTCCGTAAATTTGTCATAAGGCCTCCTGAAGTAAAGTAGATTTAATTTGTTAAAATGAAGAGCCACGCCCTCTATCAAATGGAAATACAGGAATTATAATTGAAAATAAATTGGCATTTAAAAAAGTCTTATGATCAAAAACCAATAGTCAGAAAGCTGAAACATGTGTGAAAGCATCCTCAGGTGCAACGATGCGAGTGGGGTCTAATTTAACATAGAAATATATATAACACAATCTTTAAAAAATCATCTTTTCAAAAAAAAAGCTGTAACGTTCGTAGAAGCATCCCCGAGTACTGTTCATTTGACATTTTTAAATAACGATCCCCGGGGAAAGGTAGGGTTAAGAATGGGGAATTCAATTTTACATAGGGATGAATAGAGAAAAAATCTATAAAAATCTTCTCAGAAACCATTTTGACAGAAAAACTGAAACGGGGATAGAGTGTAGGGTCATAATGGGGGCTCAAACTTTAACATAGATTAGATAGAGAAAACAAATCTTTAAAATCTCAACAATAAGTAGGCAAGAAAAGTTTTGTAACTTGTGGAACGTGTGTAACGTTTGTTGAAGCATTTTCAGGTATTGTAGATTTAAGTTCGTTCAGAATGATTCTTGGGGATATAGGGTTGCACCACAATAGGGAATTTGATTTTACATAAATATTTGTAGAAAAAATCTATGGGCGTCGGAAAAGGTAAAAAAAAAGTTAATGCAAAACGAACAACTTATTTTAAAATCAAACTAAAATACAACACGCTTAAAAGAAAATCAATTCTCGTAGGTATGTTTTCTCCGGTTACGATTTTCTTCAGGGTACGATTTCTCCTGATATCTTTTTGTTGGTTTTGCATCGGTGATCGTTTTTTATGCAACGGTGTCTGTTAATCTTGCAAACGAGTCTGTTGATTTCGTTTTAAACTGTTGTTTCGTTTTTCAGTATGTTTTAAAAATGCGTTGTTCGTTTTACATTAACGTCTTTTTTACCTTATCCGCTGCTCATAAACATCTTCTCAGAAACCAATTTGTCAGAAAAGTTGTAACTTGTGTGAACGCAACCTCAGATAGAGAAGATTCAAGGTGTTTTTTTTTGTCATGATCTTTGGTCGAAAGTAGATGCCATATTTTGGGTGGAATGTTTACAAATACAAGGTGTTAATTTATTCTTCAAAAATCAAACGTTATAATATATTATATTACATGTATTTATAAGCAAGGATTTTGACATGTTGTTGATTCTTCATTACTATGACGTGGACATAAGGGGACAGAAAAGAGCGGACAGCTCGGACATTCCCCTTTTTGGGCCTCGCAAGACATTTCTATTGTCTTGATATTTATTGATTCACAATAGCCTGTTCGATATTAGAGAAAACATGGAAAACTCTGTCCCGAGTTTTTGCTTCCACCGATTTTCGCTTGATATTTCGATATTCATAAATACCTATGTGCTCAGAGTACGTTCATCCTATAATATGAAAAATGCCCAGATTATCTGTTTTGAAACGCACCCTCTACCACTGCAGGTTTTAATACACAACCCAAAATAGAAAAGTAAAAAACAGAAGGGGATTTTGCAATGCATCACTCATGAAATAGCCCGGATGATAATTTTGAAAAAAATGTGTATTCCGAGTAATTCCGAATGGAGAAAATATAAAAACATTTCCCATTTTAAATCTGCGTAAGAAAGTTGTTTTCGTTCCTGTGAGTTTTTATGAGAGAAAAATGAAAATATGTAAATAAAGATATCTTGGATATTTTCCCTTATTTTTGATTTCAACTTTATTTCTTTCACAGGTATGTGTATTTTTATTAAAAAGAAATCAAAGAAGTCATATAAAGAACTACACTTTAGATCAAAACAGCAGTTAAAGAAGAATTCGAACTAAAACTTGAAACCACAACAAATGAATATGAGAGCCAGTTTAAAGAAATTTCGGACGGTTTCAAATTTGACACTCTTCTGCAAACGATCAGCAACCAGACACGAGCGTTGAGATGCATTATGGATAATCTGAAGCATATTCAATATACATCAGGTAATAGACTGGCGTTGACACTCCAGAACCAACAATACTCACTAAAAATCAATATTAGTTTCTTAAATGGGAAGAAAGATATGTATTCGCAAAACATTACTTATTTTATCATATACGCAAAGCTACTGTTAATATCGACCTGTCAACTGCTGATATCCTGAGTTCCAGGAGGAGTCTGGGACGGTCCAAGGACAGTGAAACGACGGTCAAAGTGTTAAAAACTCGTTCGCAGGAAAAGGCAAAAACTTTTCATCATGTTCGACTATTTGACCAAAATGAATTCTACACTAATCCGTGACCATAAAGATGATTCCGGGATCCACTCAGTATGATATCTTTACGGTTAAGTATTAGATCTTTATAATAAAGGCAAAATAATAAATTCGACATTCTGGATCAGTGAGAAACTAGAGCACCAGCGCTAACTGTTCAACATTGAATGCGGTGTAACAGCTAGGTTTTGACTTCGGGATCGGGATTTAACGTTTAACGTTCGGGTTCAATGTTTAGTGTTTGTTAATGTACATTAAAGATCGTATAAATGAAATGCAAAGGGTGTAATTTTGAATAAAAAGGTAATGAAGCTGAAAGAGACCAAGGGCTTAATTGTATTATACATTACTATAGCATTTACTATAGCACTAATAGACATTTATAGTCCAAACATTGTTTGTCCTAAATTTTACGAGGATGTGCTGGAAGCATATTTTTGTGAATTTGACACTGATTTTTTGGGATATTATAATCTTGCACTGAAACGTGTTATTGGAACTTTGAATTTCTTTTCATTAATTTACACAAACAATGGAAAAAGGTATTACAAGTCATGGTTGACCTACATATTTTTGGATTATTTTAGAATTTAAAACCCTGATTAAAGTGTATGTACATGTAGTAAAACATACCTAAAACAATGGCGTCTTGACACCATTTTCATATCTGAAATCTATCCAATTTTGTGGAATCTTAACTGGTTTAACCTGGTTATAGATTGGATCACTCTATTGTTATTGCAGCCGTAAAATCCAATGCCTTTAAATGGGGACGTGGATTGTGAAAATTCAATAACAGTCTACTTTCAAACATGAAATATGTACAAAAGGTAAAAGAAACTTAACTCTTGTTGCAAAAGCAACAAAAAGGTCTTCCGTTCTGATATACATGTATGAATTTAACTATAAAATAATGGATATAATAATTACTGTGAACGAAATAGGTATACGTTACTTCTATGTAAAACAACAACGAGAATGAAAAAAATAATCAATTTTTGAAGTACCTTTTGTGACGACCGGAAGTAACACCGAACCAAACAAAACATGTTTAACATTTCAACAGTCATAAGTCAAACTTTTCTAAAAGCTTGGTTTTTCACGTCTCTGCCTAATCTGAGATCTCGTTGAAACAAGGATTTTTGTCTCGGGACCGGAAACTGATGAACGGAAGTGATTAATGAAAATAAAAGCTGGTATTTCTTGTAAACTTGCCTAGTGTACATCACTGTTGATCAGGCTAGATGAAACACCCAAGAAAGTCAAATAAACTTATTAAAAACATGATTTGTTTGAACCCTTCAAGTGAGGACCGGAAGTGACGGTTGAAAAAATGAAAGCGTTTAAACACATCTTCTATCAAATGTCAATCGTCCATGTAAGTTTTGTGTCTTAATTACTTAAAGTTTGTAAGATCTGACGGGTAAAACATCTGTTTAAAAAAGGCTATCTGAGATATTTGAGATAACTCACCGGAAGGAGAATGTTTGTGTTTATTTAACATCGCATAGATGACATATGAAATGATTTATACTAATATTTCAATTCTATGTAAAATACCTAAAATAGGTAAACAAAACATTTTTTTTTGGGAAGTGCTTCTGGTGACGACCGGAAGTTACGCCGATTAAAACGAAATAGTCTAAACACATCTAAATAAACAGGTCTGTAATCCCACAAACTTTGATTGTTCAAGTCATTACCGTTTCTGAGATCTCTAGAAGTCAAGGTTTCTTGTCTCGGGACAGGAAACGGACAAACAGAAGTGCTCAATAAAAAGTGTAGATAGTTTTTCTTAAAGACTAGTCAAAAGGATTTCATTGCCTATCAATATATTTAAAATTGTCAAACATAAAGAGTTAAACAACTTGATTTGTTTGAACTCTTCCGGTGTGGACCGGAAGTGACGTTCGACAAAATGAAAGCGATTTAACACATCTTCTATCAAATGTCTATCATCCCTGTAATTTTCTTGCCTTGGTCATTTACAGATTTTGAGATCTCGCTGTTACAATATTTGTTTAAAAAAAAAAAAACAACCTGAGGTATTTGAGATATCTCATCGGAATTAGATTTTTTTCTCTATTTAACATCGAATAGATGACCTATGTAAGGATTTATACTTATATTTCAATTCTATGTGAAATACATTAAATGCATTAAAAATATTTTTGAAGTGCTTCCGGTGACGACCGGAAGTTATGACAAACAAAACAAAATAGTTTAAACACATCTACAACTATAGGTCTATCATTCCACAAAGTTTGGATGTTGAAATTTTTATCGTTTTTGAGATCTCGATGTCACTAGCTTTTTGTCGCGGGACAGGAAACGGACGATAGTAAATGAATTTTGAAAAAATGAAAAAAAAACCGTCTAGAGATATTGTCATTCTCTATCATTCCTGAAAATTTGAAGAAAATCTATCCAGCTATCTCTGAGAAATCTTGTGGACAAAAAAAAGGGGGACAAAAAAATAATAACTAGACTCTTGTTGCTATAGCAACAAAAAGGTCTTCTGTTCCTCATGTATTAAGCTGTAAAAATGCATTTTCTTGTAAAAAGAAAATAGATATAATATATACTGTAAAGGAATTTCCCAACAATTATTTCTAAGTAAATCAAAACAGAAAGACAAAAGGTCAATTTTTGAGTACTTTCTGTGACGACCGGAAGTGACGCCGGGTCAGACAGAACATAGTAAACATATCTTCATACATTTTTCTGTCTTTGCTCAAAGTTTGGATGTTCAAGTTTTTGTTAGTTATGAGATCTCATTAAGAAAATGATTTTGTCTCGGGACAGGAAACGGACAAACGGAAGTGATTAAAATATTAAAAGTTAATATTTTTAGTACATTTACCTATGGTACGTTACTGTTCATTACACTGGGTAAAATGTTTAAAAAATCTAAACTTTTTAAAAACTTCATTTGCTTGAACGCTTTAAGTGAGAAACGGAAGTGACGGACGACCAAATGAAACCCGTAAAACACATGTTCAATTAAAATGTCTATCATCAATTTAAGTTTTGTATCTTGATCTCTTACAGTTTCTGAGACCTCGCGGGTACAAACATTTTATGAAAGAAAGCTACCTGAGATATTTAAGATGTCTCACCGGAAGTAGAATTTTTCCGTTTATTTAACCTTGTGTAGATGACCTTTCGTATTTCTATTTCTAAAATGTTATTTCCATTCCAAATTACTAAAAAAAAATTAAAAATCAAATTTTGGTGTACTTCCTGTGACGACCGGAAGTTACGCCGGATAAAACAAAAAGTTGTAAACACTTGTACATACATAGGTCTATCATCCCACAAAATTTGGTTGTTAAAGTTGTTACTGTTTTTGAGATCTCGTCCAAATAAGGTTTTTTGTCTCGGGACAGGAAACGGACAAATGGAAGTGCTCAATGAAAATTAAATTTGTTATATCTTGTACACTTGCCTATTGTACATTACTATATATCAAGCTAACTAAAACTATTAAAGGAAAGCATTTTAACTGAATAACAGCTTGATTTGTTTGAACTCTTTCGGTGTGGACCGGAAGTGACGGTCGACAAAATGAAACCGTTTAAACACATTTTCAATCAAATGTCTATCATCAGTGAAAGTTTCTTGTCTTGATCACTTGCAGTTTCTGAGATCTCGTGGGAACAAAATTTGTTTTTAAAAAGTTAGCTGAAATAATTGAGATATCTCACCTAAGGTAGAATTTTATTATTTTTTTAAAATCGCATAGATGACATATGTAAGGATTTTCAGTAATATATTCATTCTCTGTAAAATAACTTAATTACGTAAACCAAATAATTTTTGAAGTGCTTCCGGTGACGACGAACAAAACAAAATAGTTTAAACACATCTACAACTATAGGTCTATCATCCCTCAAAGTTTGGATGTTCAAGTCTTGATCGTTTCTGAGATCTTGATACCACAAGCTTTTCGTCGCGGGACAGGAAACGAACGACAGGAATTGAATTTTGAAAAAATGAAAAAAAAAAAAAACACCTGGAGATATTAGCATTCTCTATCATTCATGAAAATTTCAATAAAATCTATCCAGCCATCTCTGAGAAATTCTGCCGACAAAAAAGGGGGGAAAATAAGAAAGAAATAAAGAAAAAAAAACATTACAATCTCTATAAGGTCTTCCGTCGGAAACGGAAGACCTTAACAATACAACATATTTGCAAACAATATCTGGTAAAAGACGCTGGTGATAAAGATACTAATTTATTTCTAGATTTCTACTTATGGAAATCAGGGGTTCATGTATTACTACTCCACATTCCTCTTGAAAGAAATAGAAAAGAGAAAATAAAAGAAATTAAAATCTAAAGAAAGTATGAATTTGCATGCAATTTAAGAAAAGAAATTATTACTGGGAAGGAAAAAGAAAATATAAAATTGCATACAATTTACAAAAAATATATGTATGCCGAAAAGGACTCGGAACTATTAGACACAGACCATGTTCCAAGATTAGATGAATGTCTTTAAGAATCCCTATATAGAAATATATCTGAAGAAGAAATTTATGAACTCTTAAAAACATTGAAAACAAGAAATCACCAGTTAGTGATTATTTATTTTCGAGTTTTTAAAATTATTTTGGGTAGACCAAGACAAAAATAATCCTAAAGTCAATAATTTGTATTTTCTCTAAAAACAATTCCATATCTCTCAACGGTTGGGAATTATATGTTTGCCAAAGGGAGGTTGACCTAGATTTTTTTTTTCAAAACTCGCCATCCATTATATTTTAATGTCTTATATAAACTCATTTCATGTTGTCATGGTTCAAGTCAAGCATTATCAAAAGAGGATACATTGGGGAAAATACCAGATTTATATATGATTTAATGCATTTTACTGAAGTTAAGAAAATACCAGGACTATTATTGTTAAATTTTGAAAAAGATTTCGATTCAATTTTGGTTTTTTTTTAAAAAAAAACAAAGTCTTGATATTTTTTGGTTTTGGTGAATACACGATTCAATGGGTAAAATAGTTACTTGATACAAACTTCAGATTTACAAAGTGTTTTTTTTTTTTATCAGACCTTTCTGTTGAGGGAGGATGCATGCAAGGAGACCCAGTTGCAGCTTATTTAATTCTTTGTTGTGGTGAAATTCTATCAACTTTAATAA